>PVJA010057310.1:0-10486 GCA_004027025.1 Myocastor coypus
GAGGAGAGGAGAGGAGAGGAATTCTGTCCACAGTAACATATCCAGAGACCAGTGCTGGCAGAGCTTGAATTCGTGGTCCCTCCATCTGCAGCTAAACAGGAAGGGTGAAACAAGAGGGCAGACAGTACATCTGGAGATGGGTGATCCGTCCTCCATCCCTAGATCACCCAACAATAAGCCTTGTCACCTTAGCCAAGTCGCTCAGCCTCCTGATCACTTGTAGCCTACAGATACGTGGCACACGGTCGCCGGGAGCATGTCCAACCTGCAAGCCCCGCCGAGCGGTCACCCACGGCATTTGTCAATTCCAGTGACTATTCCTAAGTGGCTGCCTATGCCATCTTCTAACAACCTGTCAGCCAGGTTCAGAAACTCCGCCCACACGGTTGCTCAGTCCACGCGGGCATAACACAGCCGCGCTCCCTGTTAACATCCTTGGAACTGGGCTTTAAGAGGTGGCCCCCTTCCTGGGAGACAGCACAGCAGTCAAAGTGCCTGCTTGCCAAGTGCGAGGACCTGGGTTCAATCCCCAGTACCATATGCCATGCCAGCCCTGCACTGAGCCGGCCACTGAAACCAGGAGAGACAGCATATGCTTGTAATCCCAGTGCTGAGGGAGCATGAGCCAGGAGCATCACTATGAGTCTGGGCTGCATAGGAAATAATAAATAAAAACAGACAGACATTTTTTTTTAAAGGTGGCCCCTTGTATTCTCCTGGTGTGACACTCAGGCTGGCCTGGCACATCTGAGAGCTGGATGGCAAGCCCTTGCCCTTTTTTTAGCTGTTTTTTTTTTTTTTTTTTTCTGCTAAGTCCTTGAGCTTGGAGACTCGGTGACCCATTGTGATCCAGCTGGTCAGGCTATGGCGCCAGGCTCCGCCCAGGGACTTTGTGCCTCATTTATGCTTCCAATGATCAGACTCATCAACAGTTTCTGCCTCTGTTCAAGAGGAACAGGAAACTCAAAATCCAGAAGGTAAGGTCCTCTAACTGTGCACGATGGATTGGCAGCCAGAGCTGAAGGCACTTCCATGTGCCAAGAGGGATGGTCGTGGTGTGGTCTCCTTTGCCACAGAGCCACTGTGGAGGCTGCTGCCCATGTGGTGGCATTCCAGGGGATGGCATTACGGACTGGACCTATCCCTCAGTGCAGGTCTGGGTACAGCTTGGCTAAGCTTCTCCTACCTTCTGCAGACCACCCAAAGCACCCTGGTTCTGTGCTACCTGTTAAAAATCTTAATTCACATATCATAAGATTCATCCTTTTGCAGTATACAACTCGGGGCATGTCAGCATCTATACGTGGAATCACGACCATCAACGGTGTCCAATTCCAGAACATCCACGCTGTTCTAGGAAGAAATCTGGTGCCCTTTAGCAGTCATTCCTATTTGTCTTCTCTTCTTGTCCCCTCTCATAGCAGACACTAATGCTCTTTCTTTCCAAATGGATACTCCTATTTTGAAAATTTCGTACGAAGGGGGAACCTACAGTATGGAGCCATTAGCCTCGCCTTCTTCTGCTATGCATTTTGTTTGCAAGTTTCATCTGCGCCGTAGTATGAACCAGCCTTTGCTTCTATTTTTATGACTAAGTAGTCTCTATTGTA
Organism: Myocastor coypus; assembly: GCA_004027025.1. NCBI lineage: Eukaryota > Metazoa > Chordata > Mammalia > Rodentia > Myocastoridae > Myocastor > Myocastor coypus. Next base: position 1,611 of record PVJA010057310.1, read on the forward strand.
TTGAATATTACATTTTTTTATAAATCCACGTGACATTTGGTTTTTCCGCCTTTTGGTTATGAGGGATAACACTGATATAAATATGTGTGCACAGGTTTGGAGGTGACTATGTTTCAAATCTCTTGAGAACACATCTAAGCAGGAAATTGCTGAACTATGTGGAAACTGTTTAACATTATTAGAAGCTGTCAAACTACCTTCTAAAATAGCTACATCAATTTTAATTACCATTAGCAATTTTGAGATATATATTATATATATATATATATATATATATATATAGAGAGAGAGAGAGAGAGAGAGAGAGAGAGAGAGAGAGAGAGAGAGAGAGAGAGAGAAATCATCTGATCTTTTGTCCTGTTTTAATCTGGCTTTTCTTATGGTTGACTTGTAGGTATTCCTTATATATTCTAGGAACCAGATTCTTACCAGACATATGACTTTCATATATTTTCTCTCATATTCTGGCATCTTCTGAAGCACACTTTTTTCTACACTTATCAAGTCCAATTTATCTAATATTTCCCTCAGTTGTTTGTATTTTAGATGTCATATCTAAGACTTCATTGCCCAAGTGAAGTCCTGAAATTTTGCACCTATGTTTTCTTTTTCTTTCTTTCTTTCTTTTTTTTTTTTTTAATGGCCAGCTTAGCCTGCCCTGCGCAGGGCTGGTGTCGAATGAGGTGCTGGGGGTCAAACCTCAGTCCTTGCGGCCTCCTAAGCTTTCCTAAGCAGGCGCTTTAGACTGCTAAGCCATCCTGCTAGCCATATACTTACGTTTTCTGCTAAGAGTTTAATTACTTCAACTCTCACATTTAGGTCATTGGTCTATTTTGACCTAATTTTTGTATATGGTGTGAGGTAGAGATCTAACTTCATTCTATCACATGTGGATATCTGGTTGTCTCATTACCATTCACTAATAAGACTATTCTTTCTCACTGAAGTGTTATGTCATGTCTTTTCTTCTAACAAATACTTTTCTCCTGTGCTTGACCCTTTCTTTCATTGAATTTCTCCTTTCTCATGCTAGATTGTCAGATCATCAATGCCAGAGACTGGCTACAAATTGTTGGTTCCTCCCAAGAGGCTAAACACAGAGTTGCCCAAAGCCACTGAGTCATATCAGTTGCATAATTCTGGAAATTTCTCCAAAATGGCTACCCAAGGTAAGTAGACTTCATGTAGAGATGAAGTGATCTAAAGATCCACATAGAGCCCATCCTGATTCTGTTTAATGAAGTTTAAGGAGACCAAGTTCAGGACACAGGAAGAGTGGCTTTGGATAACTATATGGTTCAGACTTCCTGAGGCAGTGTGCATGGCATATTGAAAGTTCCTGAGAAGTTAGTGCCTTCCTCATCACTCCGCAGAGTCATGCAGAGACACTGAAGAGGGGTGCAGGTCCTGCAGTGCAGCCAGTGAGATCAAGAGTGGAGAATTTTGAGGGAGGGACCTAGAGGCAGAAAGGCCTGCCTTCAGATAGGCCTCAAAGGACAGAAACATAGAAAGAGAAAACAGGGGTCTATGAGCTGGGTATAGAGACATGGTCATTGACAACTGCTAAGAGAGGCTAGGTCTCTAGACCCTTGACAGCTACTAGAGTCTGTCCTGGGAAAGGCCAAGTCACCAAAGTGGAATAGAAAAGCAGCCTTTTCCTATTCCTGCCAGCAAATTGTTAAAATAATGGGTTTATGTTTCAAAGGTTTCTTTCCCTGTGTTTGATCAATAAAATGTTCTTTAGATCAATACAAATGTAATTTTGCTGCTGGCAAGCATTTATAGCATATGGAGGAAAAGTCACCGCCCAGCAAGCCCAGCTGAAGAGTATCAGACGAGCACAGTGCTCAGCTAACAGTGGTATGTGCTAGAAAATAGCAGAGGGACAAATGAGATTAGCAGCCAATGAGCTCAGCCTTGGCACCGCCGTCTCGGTGCCCCTGTTCATCTCTTGAAAGCAAAGGCTTTCAGCAGAAACACTCTGGCTCTCCTATGTTCATTTTTGAAAATTAGATAATAAGAAGAATGGAACCGCTGATGTTTATGTAGCACTTTTCATGGGCCTAAGTGCTTTCTGTGAATTGACTCATAGGTGCCTGATACAAAGCAATGAATGAAGCCCATTATTATTATTACCATGTTGTTAAGATGTTGGGGCACAGAGAAGTTGAATAGTGTGCACCCAGACACACAGCTGGTGAGGAGCAGAGCTGGGCTATGTGCTCAAAATTCTGATTGGGAAGGCTCTACGTATAGTGCTGACGCAACCCTTGAGCTGGTTATCACCTGGGCGAACACTTACCACACAACAAGCACTATACTTAGTATTTTTGCATATTTTGTTTCCCTCGTTCCCCCAAGTGTTGTTACTGTAAGTGTCATTATGGGTGAGAAGAGCGAGGCCTCCAGAATATCAGACAGACAAGTGCGCAAGATCTTATGGTTACAAAGCAACTGCAGGGGGTGTCCAGATGTCCATGTGTCCTAAAGCCACCACTGCTGTGCTAGGCTCTCTTCTTCATGGAGAAAGCCAGCTGTAGTCTGAAGCTTCTCCTTCTTAAGTGGTGTGAGGTAGGGATCTACAAAAAGGGTGAGGATCATGTGCTCTATGAACAACGGAAGGGGCAAGCCCCAGGGAAGAAGTGCTCACAATAGGGCCCTTCTCTGTAAATCCTGCTACCAAGACCTGGGAATCTGATAGGCTGCAAAACTGATTACCCATAGATATTTCTGGAGATCATATGAGAACTCATGTTCACAGCTCTGACATGGGCAGGGCTTATCTGGTCTACTTTCCGTAGACTATAAGCTTCATGAGGTAGAACAAGGAAAGAGCCCTGTACCAGGATCCAGAATTCCCAGCACTGGGTGCTTGAGAAAGACTTTTCCCTGTAGTGGGTTATGCACCCTCTCTTGTCAGTTGATGAATGATGCATTTGGATCAAAAATTTCTCTATTGCAATATGGTGGGAATCAATGGAAACTCTGAAGGCCAGGGGTCCTAAGAAAGAAATGACTCTTTTATTAGTTATATAACATTTACTGAAAGCCTGACATGACCAAGCATAGAATTCAGCCATAAAGAAAACAATCTCCCTGTCTCTATTAATCTTAAACTCTAGCCATTTGGGTGACTCCAGATTCATTCACTCTCATTTAACAAGCATTGACCATGGCTTAAGTACAGCAGCAAACCCCTGTTTAACTAGAAAGACTAGGAAGAAAAGGCATGACCTTGGAGGTATGAAAAATTCACCAAGGAGGTAAGGTGTATCAAAATACACTTTTGAGATTCAACAGAAGCCATGCCTACTTCTAAATTTATCTCCTGCATTATGTAAGAACTCACTGGAGAGCTGGCATTAAAATCTTGTGTCAAAATGGGACTGGAGACCAGCTCAGCCAGGGAGTTGGAGGAGGCCTGGAAGGTGGCCCTCAGCACAGGGCAGCAGCCTGCTAGAGCCTCTTAGGCCGTCTGCAAGCAAGTTTGTGTAGTGATGTCATGCTAGTGCAAGGGTGGACTCACTGGCAGCCTTTGTGCAGCTTAGTCCTGAGTGCCCCTTCTTCCAGTCCGGACTTAAACTTTTCAGATTTCCCCTGCTCCACCAAGCAATTGTCCTTTGGAAATGAGAGTCTTGTGCTGGCCCCCAACAGGCCTAGGTAGCTTTTGTCCATATCAGCCCACTTCCTGGGAGCCAAGAACTCATGCTACTCCTTTTATTGCCTCAAGAGATGGCTCAGAACTCAGCCTACTGGCTGGCATTTTATGACTATGGTTTGAGTCCTCTCTTCAGCATTCATGCTAGCTTTTATCCAGCCTCTCCTATGGCCCTAGAGGCTCATGGGAGGGCAGCTTGGTCCTCAGTTGGCACTTTCTAGGAATGATGGGACCTTATAGTGGCAGAATCTAATGGACAATGTCAAAGCTAACCTTGCTCTCACTCTGACTTCCTGTCTCACCTTGTGATCATTCCATCTTTCTTGCCTGCTATTATTATTGTGTAATCTTTCACCACAAACCGAAGCATTTAAGGGACACTCAGCAAAACTTGTACCATGCTGTTTGAACTGGGAGCAGCCTTTTCATTGTGAGCTGAATATACTTCTTTTCTTAAGCACTTAGTCCCAGGTATTTCTTTATAGTGGTGCAAGACAGACTTAACTCAAGCATGGTGGTGCACAACCTGTAATCTCAGCACCCTGAGGCCTGTCTTGATGGCCTGATAAAATTGTCTTGAAAACCCAATAAAATGATACACATAATAATAAACTGCAGAGTGTTATGTGTGAAGGTCCTAATAGTGATAAGATCACTTACAACACACAACTAGGTCAATGGGAGCTATAGTGTAAGAGCTATTTTTGAGCCAGGCGCAGTGGTGTACACACATGAAATTCCAGTGCTTAGAACGGTTGAGGCAGGAGGATCACAAGTCGAGACCTTGTCTCAAAAAAACAAAAATTAAAAAGGTCTAGGGCTCTAGCTCAGTGTAAATGCTTTACATTCAATTCACAGTATCACCAAAATAATAATAATAATGATAATGATAATAATAGTAATAATAGCAACTTTCTGACCACTCTGAGTTGCAAGATGCGTGTTCATTTCACAGTCTCTGAGTTCCCATGTGGTCAAGGATTGGAGAAAATGATTTTATCTCCTGTCGAAGCACACAGCCTTCCCCTCTACCAATGAATAAGGAATTGTAGGCTCTAAGAAGTAAAGTATTTTGCCCAAGGACACAGAACTTTAAGTGAAGGGCTTGGGCTTCTTGAAGAAGTCATCTGATTCTGTAAGTCCTGATGACACGGGGCCCTGAACTCTCCTCCACGAGATCTCTGGAAAAATACAGCACATTTTATATTCCTACCTTTAAATACAAACCTACTGCTTTCAGACCCAATTAGGAGCAGGTAATTACCTGTGGGAAGTGGGGAGTTGGGCTGTCGGCTAGATCGACATGGAAAGTCCGTGAGCTAGTGTTTTCTAGTTATCAATAAAATGCTACAACAAAATCATTATTTGGCAGTGTGTTCATTTAACCGTTCATCCCACAGGCTCCGGATAGAGAGTAGCCACACCTGCCCCTCTGAGACAGTGATTTGTGTTGGTGTCATTGGCTTTCTTGTCCATCTTTGGCAGAGATGTGTCTTGTTAGACGATGACCTAATTTTCCCAGATTGTTTTGTACCATCTCCTCGTCCTGAGCTTCTCCCTTCAAGAGTCCCTAGCCCTTCTGTTTTGTTTTAAAGGGTACTGACTAAATCCAGTGTCTTTATACTGGTGCACATCCCAACCATCTTTATTTTTATTTTTCAAGACAGTGTCTTGCCATGTTGCTATGTTCTCCAGGCTGGAGTCAAACTTGTGATCAACCTGTCTCAGCCTGGGATTATAGATGTGCATCACCACACCCAGCTAAATCTCAGCCTTCACTGGAGCCTGACATAGCCCTGGGTAAATCATGGCAGTATCTACTGCCTGAGTTGTACAGCTGATGACAGGCAGGCCTTGCTGAGACCCTGCCACCAGGTATCTGGCACACTGCCATGGGCTTCTATCATTTCTGTACTCCATGGCTGTCACCAATCCAGACAAGAGACCTGGCTTTCCAGCTCAGCTCTCCCACCCAGCCCTGCAGATATCTTTCAGATATATAAGCTCAACCTAGATTACAGCTTGCCTGGTGAAGCGTGCTAAGCATAGGCTAACTTCTTCCCTGGGCAACTTGATTCTGCTCCCAGCCCGTCTGTGACAACCACAATTCTATCATTTGCCACCTGATCACAGACATCCATGTGATGGCTAACTTGGATTGTATCCAATTGATTGGCTTAGCATTTGCCCAAGGAATTGGCGAAGCGCACTTCTGAGTGTGTCTGGATGAGTCACAGGGGCCTGGATTTGGAAGCCACATCTGGGCCTGTTACCCTCCCTCCCTCTCTGTGCTGATGCTTTGCTCCATCTCCTGGTCACCATGAACTAAGCAGGTTTGTTCCACCGTGCCCTTCTACCATAATGCGTTTGTCTTGGAGATAGCTGGGCATGGATTGAATCTCCTTAAAACATGGTCCAACTTAATCCTTTCTTCCGCTACATTGTGTTGAGGACTGTACGCAGCAATGAGAAATCCGGTACAATATACCTGAACCACACTGAGACTGTGGAACTCATTGCTCTGCTACCAGCAACTGGATGAGAACCTAATGACCAGGAAATCAGAGCAACATTAACCTGTTTTCTCCTTCCTCCACCAAATCCTAAGCCACAGAGATTCAAGGTGCTCTGTGCAGGAGGCTGACAGTCCTCTGTACATCTTCTTGCTTTGCCAAGACTTTGCTTGCGTGAAGTACGTTTGAAAGTCACTCAGCGAGCAAAGGATACTTTGATGCTGCCTGCTTCTTTGTCCCCTGGGGCTCTTTCATTCCTGGTAACTTCCCACCACTTTACTTGTTCCTTAAAACAGACACAGAGTCACAGCAGCCTCCCAGCAGGCTGACATGGCAGCGCAAGATGTAGCTGTGGATAATTTTGTGACTTTTCTGGAGGGTGAGTCGAGTTGGGTCCCACTCGGGGAAGGGAATGAGTCAGAGTGGTTTTCCATTTGAGGCAATAACATAATCAGATCCACTCCAGCTATCATCCACTCCTCAGGCTCAGTTCCTTCAATAATTCAATAGAGGTTTTCATCCTACTTTCCCTACAGCAGCCTACACAGGACCGAGGCAGTACGGGGGCTGACCGAGTTCCTCTACGCACAGCTAACTCCTGTCGAGTAGCCATGGTTGGGCAAATAATGCTGAAAGGACTCAGTCTTCTTTATTGACTGCAACTGGCTATAGTCATCAGCTCTCCTTTTCTTTCTGGTCTAGGCCAAGGCTACTGTAGCCAGAGCCCTATAAATTCAGCACGCATGTATGTGCAGGTAGGAATGGATTCCTAAAAAGCTCCAGTGATTCACATGACCCAAGAACTCAACTGGCTTTTTGGAACACAGTGGCACCTCAGTCATTCCACAGTTCTGAGGACGATGATCATAATTGTGTTCAACACTCAATGCAGGATTCATGAGCAGAGGCAAAATTTTTTCAAACATTTATGTTTGTGAACCAAAATTTGCAAACAGAGACATTTATAAGCCAAGATATTATTGTACTCACCAACTTACCTGGTCATTCTTTTTTTACCATGCATATTTTGGGGACAACACTATTTTTTCTGAATGAGACTATTTTTATGAACTTCACATAGATCCTCAGTGGTTTGATTTTTATGTGATATAGACACATCTTTCATGGAGTCTCAAGCCTAAATGTGCTGCTATAGATCCTGGATGTCTTGGCCCTTTCCACAGCAGTAGGTGCTAAAGGGAAAATCCAGAATACCCCTCCAAAGACCTATGTGCAAATGATTTGGTCTTCATATTGGAGCTCTTGGAGCATGGTGGACATATTTGGAAAAGGTTTAGAGAGAGGTCTTCCAATCATTAGGAATAGCCAGGGAGATAGCTCTGGCACAAGTGCCTACCTGGAATGTGCAAGGTCGTGATTTTGAACCCCGGTCCCACTACAAAAAAAAAAAAAAAAAAAACAATCATTGGGGATATGCCATTAAAAGAGATAGTGAGACTATGTAAATTCTTTCCCTCTCTGTTTTTGGTGAATAATTTTGACCTGACCTGCCACATGCTTCTACGATAGTTTATTGTCTCACTATATCCTCAAAGCAGCAAGGCTAACCAATCATGAGCCAGAACTTTCAAAACTGTGAGCCTAAATGAGCATTTGCTCTTTATAAGTTTATTTAATTCAGGTATCTATTATAAGGGTAGAAAACTGATTAACATAATAGGAAACCACAAGTTCAAAATTGCTTCATTTGCATAGTTTAACTAAAATCATGCTATGATCCAGACTACAAGACTAGTTTTTTGGTGAAAGTCACAGGATTAGGATATCTTTACATTTACATTTTTACTTAGCAGCTTATTTTCAGTTTACATTTAGCATAGAAACCTCAGATTGCAATTGCTAATCCAGTTTGAACAATTCATACAACAAAGATCACTCCATAGTTTGACAGCCCCTTCTGCTGTGGTTATTTCATGTTCCAGAAAGTTCCTCCTCCTCATAGGCTGAAATATGCCTCCTGGGAAATTGTACCTGACTGATGCTACTCCATTTCTTGTGCTATGTGGAATAACTCTACTTTGTCCCACTTAGGATTGCTCTTAAGATTTCTGATGTTAGCCATTCTGTCTCTTTGTGTTTTTTCTTTCTTTCTTTTTTATGTACTTAGTACAGAGTCTATAGGGTCTCACTGGACTGGACTCATAGTGATCCTCCTGTTTTCAGCCTACTAAGTGCTGGAATTACAGGTACGCACCAGCATGCCTGGTTCGATCACAGTCTCAGCATGCCTTGGGGTCAGTACTGGCATGGCACACCAGGGATCCAACCCCAGTTCCTGAATGTTTGCATTTTGTATTCAGACACAAAATCTACAGTGTTTTCCTTCCAAGATGAGCTCTAGCACTCAGCAATTAACTCCATTAGCTCTTCAGCCTTGAAAGGTCTTTCAATTGCTTTTCTTCTGTCAAGAAAGAGGACAGATGGTCCAGGGGCAGCCTCAGTGTCAAGAAGGAATGTTGGGGACCAGGCCGGAGGAACCGCACCTAAAGATGGCGCCCATTTCCTGCTTCCGGGTTCTTCCTCTCCAGGGAGATCCCTCCCTCTCCAGTGGGGCTGCCCTATCACGGTATACTAGGATGGTCAGCTGACCCATGACGTGTAAAGAACATATAAGCCCTAAAAGGCGGAAAAATCGCAGTTGCCGCCTGATGGAGATCGAGGTAGGGTCTCTCGCTCGCTGAACA
>PVJA010057311.1:0-10466 GCA_004027025.1 Myocastor coypus
AAAAAAAAAAAAAAAAAAAAAAAAAAAAAAAAAAAAAAAAAAAAAAAAAAAAAAAAAAAAAAAAAAAAAAAAAAAAAAAAAAAAAAAAAAAAAAAAAAAAAAAAAAAAAAAAAAAAAAAAAAAAAAGACAATGATAGAACAATCTCTCTAATGGGCATAAATGCAAAAATACTCATTAAGATACTGGCAAACTGAATATAGTAAATCATCAAGAAGATTATATACCATAACCAAGTGGGATTCATCCCAGGGATTCAGGGCTGCTGTAACATATGCAAATCAATAAACGGAATACACCATATTAACAAAGCCACGGGAAAATCTATGCAATCATCTCAGTAGATGCAAGGAAATCATTTGGCAAAGTCCAACTCCCAAGCATGATAAAAAGTTCTACAGAAAATTGGAATAGAAGATCTATTTTTCAATTTGGTAAAAGCCATCCATGAGAAAGCAACATCCAGCATGACACTAAATAGATACAAAGGGCTGGCGGTACAGCTCAGTGGATTAAGCGTTTGCTTAGAGAAGCACAGGGGTCAGGGTTTGGTTCCTGGCCCTGCCTGCGGCACTAGCCCTACTCTCGAGCAAGCGCACTGAACTGGGGATGGAGTCTGGGAGTGGTGGCGCGCACCTGTAATCCCAGCACTTGGGTGGTACAAGCAGGAGGATCACTATGAGTCAGTAGTGACACCCTGTAAAAGAAAAGAAAAAGACTAAATAGATACAAACAGAGTTCTCACTCTACAGCAGGAACAAAAGAAAGTTCTCCACTATTCTCATCATCATTCAATACAGTATTGAAAACAATAATCAAAACAATTAGACAAGAGAAATAAAAAGAATACAGGCTGGGTAGGTAGGTCGGTGGTCTAAGTACCTGCCTGGCAAGCACAAGGACCCAAGTTCGAAACCCAGTACTGCATGCTGTGCTGGCCCGGGAACCTGAGGCACACCATGCCAGCTACTGATACTGAGTGTGGTGGTATGCACCTATAATCTCAGTGCCGGGGTTACTGAGACAAGAGGATCACTATGAGTCCTAGCTGCACAGCAAAACCTTGTATCAAATAAATAAATAAGTAAATAATTATATAAATTTTAAAAACTAAAAAAGAATGAATGTGGAAAAGGAAGAAGTTAAATCATCATTATTTACAGATAATATGATACTCTGAATAGACAACCCCAAAAACTATATCAGAAGACTTCTATGTTTAATAATCAAATTAAGTACATTAGAGGAATACAAAGTCAGTGCTCAGAAATCAGTAGTGGGATGGCCTGATAGCTCAGCAGACTGAAGTGCCTACTTAGGCACAACGCAGCAGCTGGGGTTCAATCCCCACCATGCCATTCCAGTCCCACCCATAGGCCACACTGAGATAGCGACTGACACTGGGGCTGGTGGTGTACACCTATAATACTACCACGTGAAAGCTGAAAACAGGAGAATCACTATAAGTCCAATCTGCATATTGAGAACACATAGTCACTGGAACCCTGTACTAAATACAGAAAAAAATCATTAGCATTTCTGGACAGGAATAACAAATTCACTGAGAGAGAAATTAAGGAAACAACGTATTTTAAAATCACATACCAAAAAAAAAAAAAATCTAGGAATCTATCTAAGAAAGAAAGCAAAGACTTATACCTTGAAACTACAGTATTCAGAAAACAAAATCCAAATAGGGTGTGGTGGGGCACGCCTGTAATCCCAGCACTTGGGAGGCAGAGGCAGGAAGATCAGTGCAAGTTTGAGAGCAGCCTGGGCTACAAAAGTGAGTTCAAGGCCAGCCTGAGCTGCATAGCGAGACCCTTTCTCAAAAAGGAAAAAAAAAAAAAAAAAAAAGAAAGAAAAGGAAAACAAAATCCAGAGGATATCAGGAAGTGGAAATATATATTTTACAAAATGGAAATGCATCACTTGCTTTTGGGTAGCATGAACCAATATAGGGAAAATGAGCATTGTTCCAAATTATTATACAGATTTCACAAAATCCTGATAACGAGAGGAAACAATCTTAAAATTCATTTTAAACCAGGAGAGACCTCAAATAGCAAAAGCAATTCTAGGCAAGAAAGGCAAGGCAGGGGCCCGGCGGGATGGCTCAGTGTTCTAAAGCCCCTACTTGGGAAAGCTTGGGCAGCTTCAGGGACTGTGGTTCGATCCCTGGCACCACATGCTATGCCAGCCCTACCCTCGGGGCGGGCTCAGCCAGCCATAAAAATGAGTGAATAAACAAACAAAGGTTCTGAAACAAGAAAAAAAAATTAAAAAGTTTTTTAAAATTTTAAAAATAAAATAAAAGAAAGGCAAGGCAGCTGTCAGCACCATGCATGGCTTGAAACGATTGTGATACTATTAAAAAAATAAAAAAGTGTGTTACTAGTTTTTAAAAAAGCCTCAGGGAGCAGTGGAACAGATTAAAATAGACAAAAAGAGCTCCACGTATGCACAGCTATTTTATCTTTGACAAAGGACCAAACACTTTCACTAAAAGAAAGATACCCCCCTGTAGTAAATGGTGCTGAAAAACTGGCTTTGGACATGCCAAAGTTGTAACCTAGACTTACTTTCCCCTTTGACTAAGCTAAAAATTGAAATGGATCAAATACCTGAATATTAAAACATCAACACTAAACCTGATGGAAAGCAACAGGTGGAACTCTGGAAGACGTGTAGGTCAGCAAACACTTTATAAAGAAAACTCCAAACACACAGGAATGATTAGTAAGAATCTCCAACTGGCAACTCATTAAAAAGCTGTTGCATAGCAAGAGAAACCACCAACAGAATGAAGACATAACCCAGAACTGGGGGAGAAAATTGCCAGCTGTTCCTCAGAGAAAGGACTAGTATCTAAATTACATAAATGACTCAAAAAATTAGGATCCTCCAATGTAATGACCCTATCCAAAATTGAGAACCTGAAATGAATAGAAACTTCTCAGATGAAGAAGTAGACACAGAAAATAAATGTATGGAATAATGTTCAACATCAGTAGTGATAGGGCCGGCCAAATAGCTCAGTGGATTAAAGTACCTGCAAGCAGGCACAGTGGAGGGGTTCAATCCCCAGGGCCTGCTGTAGTGGTCCTGCCTCTGGGGCGTGCTGGGACAGCAAATGAGATTGGGCGTGGTGGTGTGTGCCCACATGCCTGTAAGTCCAGCTCTTGGGAAGCTGAAAACAGGAGAACTATTATGAATCTGATCTATGTAGTGAGACCATGAACACCCTGTAGACCCTTCCTTAAAATACAAAAAATAAAATAAAATAAAAACATCAGCGATGATTCAAGTGAAGCAAATTAAAACAACACCCTGATTCCATCCCACTCCCGAAAGAATGGCTATCATCAAGAAACACAAATAAGAAATGCTGGAGGGGCTGTGAGGAAAAACGAATCCTTCTCCACTGTACGCAGGAGTGCAGCCTGGAACAACATCTATGGAAATCAGTTTGGGAACTCCTCAAAAACTAAAATTAGATGTTCCACATGACCTACCTATTCCCATTCTTGCTTTCTTCCTGAAAGTATTAAAAGGATCATATCACAGTGATATATGCACACACATGCTTACTGTGGCACAGGCTATAATAGCTAAGTCCTGGAAACAGCTCAAATGCCCCCAAACCAATGAATGAATAAGAAAAATGTGACCTTTAATGCAAAGGAGTACTACTCTACCATAAAGAAGGATGAACTTGAGTCAATTCTTGCTAATTCAATCTTGAGAACACACTCTTAAGTTAAATAAATTAAACATACACATGTAAATAGCACAGTATTTCTCTCATGTTAGAAACCAAAAGTGTAAATATGGGCCAAAATCTATAATACATATTGTGAAGTAGCTAGAACACATCCAAATAAGAAGGGGAACTAGGAAAGAGATAAGGAGTAAGGAAGGAAGGGAAAATTGAGAGAGAGACAGAGAAAGAGACAGACAGAGAGAGAGAGAGAGAGAGAGAGAGAGAGAGACAGAATACAAAGGAAAAATGGAGGGCCGGCCTACAAGCAGGCAAAGAGGCCACAGGTTCTATCCACGGCCCTTCCCCTGAGACATACTGAGACAACAATTGAGACTGGGTGTGTTGGCGAATGCCTGTAATCCCAGCTCTTGGAAAGCAGTACATAGGCTGATCACTACGAGTCCTAGAGTCCTATCTAGTAGCAAGACCCTGAAGACCCTGTAGACCCTTCCCTAAAAATGCAAAAAAAAAGAAAAGAGAAAAAGAAAGGAAAAATGAAAACATTGCTTGTGTAAATAAGGAAGGGAAAAGGGATTCAAGGGAGGGGGATGGGAGAAAAGAAGCAGATATATCATGTATGGGTACAAATTCCCTACAATGAATGTTTTTTTTTAAATTTAATATTTTTATTGTTTAAATTTAACAGTGGTTATATTACATATTTTCATCATCAGATCAGTTTAGATTAATACATATAGGTATATAAGATTGATCAAACAATTAAACATTAACACTTTTAAATCAACATTACTTTTTTTGTTTTTTTTTCCCCTTTCTTTTTTCTTTTTTGAAAGTTGACATATTGCATATTGTCCTCACAATCGTTCTACAAACCTACAATGAATGTTATCATTAAAATTCTGGTGTATGTTTGAATCCTTTAAAGCTTTGAAAAATACAGATCACCACAGATTCTGATGCAGGGACTTTGGGTTGGGGCCAGCACGTCATACTTGTTGGTTTCAGCTGGTTGTAAATAACTACCACAAGGTGTTCTGACACACACATGAATTCGAAAATGATTATAACAAAAATTCCAACTCCTCAGCATCAATACATAATACCTCCAGGATGTGGTCCTAACTACTTCCTTAGGCTTTGTTCTTCCTATTTTGTACTTTGATCTTTAAACCTCACTAACCTCATAGGATTTGCAAATCTCCATATATTTTGTCTTCCTTACCTGTCATCTGTGCCTTGTACTTTTAAGACTCAGTCTTTTAACAGTTTCTGTAGAAACCCTTTCCCTTAACCCTTTTGTCCTCTTTGTGATTCGGTTAGGTACCCCTCCTCTATGCTTTCCCAAAACCCTGTTCTTACCTTTTTCACATTTCTTCCCACGATGATGGAAATGACTTGCGCAGGGCTTTTCTCTCTCCAGATTAACATCCAACCTTGATGTTAGGGATTCAGTCCAAATTCAGTTTTATACTTGCAATGCTTGGCATACATGTGGCACATACTGTAGGTGGACAACAAATATTTGTTAAACTGAACTATTCAAATTAACTGCTTAGTAACATAAGCTCTATGAAAATCGACATCTTTTTCCCTTTATAGATTTTTGCATTACTAATTCCCCATTCATTAACAGAATATGTGACACACAGTGGTGTTCAATACATGCTTAATGAATTAACAGATGAATAGCAGGAATTTAAGGAACATATAATAGATAATGTTCTATAAAACTGGTCCAGAAACCCTTGAGAATGGGTAGCAGGTAATTCAAACAAAGTAAAAGGACTTTTAAAGGTCAAAATCATCAAAACAATGGTAGTTGCTAAGAATAGCAAGACCTTTTCCAGAGGGCTCGAAGCATTAAGAGTTTGAGAGAAGTATGGGAGCATTAAGTGGAGCATATAGAAGAGAATGCCACCGAAGTAGCTGGAACCAGATGACAGAGGCCAAGTGAAAAAGACTGGATTTATTTATTTATTTATTTATTCATTCATTTATTTATTTATTTATTTAGGTCTTTTTGAGACAGGGTCTCACTATGCAGTTCAGGCTGGCCTTGAGCTCACTTTTGTAGCCCAGGCTGGTCTCGAACTCACACTGATCCTCCTGCCTCAGCCTCCCGAGTGCTGGGATTACAGGCAAAAAGACTGGATTTAATCATGGAAGAAACTGGGAGCCAGTGAAGGTAAGTAAACCAAAGTATAAGCTGACTGAATTTGCATTTGTTCAAGAAGTGGGAAGAGGAGATGGAAAAGGGAAAGAGTAAGAGAAGGAAGAGGGAGAGGGAGAAGATGAGGGTGGGAGGGCGTCTTTCTCTCATTGCTGAGGCAAAAAAAACCCAACATTCAAAGGAGTAAAGGTTTACTCTAACTCCCAGTTTCCAGAGGTTTCAGTCCATACTTGGCTGGCTCCATGGGAGGGGAGCATGGCAGAAGGATATTGCAGAGGAGAAATAGTTCATTATTAGTAGAAGGCAGAAAGGCAGCAAAACAGCCAAGTAAAAAGCAGCAAGCATTGATCTTTCTGTCCCTTCTTTCTTATCCAGGTTGTCTACCCATAGGGCAGGTAGCACTCATACTCAGGGTAGGGGAACCTAATCACAGCAGCAGACACTCTAGGTCCAGCCACCTCTGAAAAGCCCCATGTCTGACTGCCTGAAGCTTTGTGGTGTCATCTAGATACAAATCACCGCAAAGCAGAACAAATAGAATGAGAAGAGGATAAGGAGGATGAGGAAGAGGTGCAGAAAAGCCTTTTAGTTATTGTAGCCTTGTTATATGCCTGGCTCTGGGTTAAGTGCTTCACATATTTTATGCCACTGAGTTGAATTTTCTAACACTGGTACTATTATTTTTCACTATTATATAAGAAAATAAACGTCAGAAAGGTAAAGCCCCTTGCCATAACACAGCTACCTAAGCCAATTAAATAGTACAGCCTGAGAATTAAAGTAGGTTTTGTCCATGATTTTCTAGAATATTCTATCAATATGGGTTGAGGTAACCATGAACCACTTTGTATAGAAAGATATCCAAGAAACAGTGGTAATGGAACACAAAAAGTGGGGGCTGGGGTGAGTAGAAACAAATCCGGGCATGAGATGCCAGAAAATATAAAATGTACAGGGTACGAATGCTGGAGAAGGCAGCTTCTGCCTAGCTCTGGATATGTGGAACCCTTTCTTTATTTTGAGACATTTTTTACAGTACCAGGGATTGAACTCAGACCTTGCACTTGCCAGGAAGGTGCTTATGCCACTGAGCTATATCCCCAACCCTTAAAACATTTTAATATGCTACTTAAAACCTGAAGACTTGCCAGTACAAGGCCCAGAACTATGGTAGGTCACTAACCACTTGCACTGAAATAGAGCCCATACATGCTCTATCTCTTTGACAGAGGAGACAACTGTGTGTTGTTTGCCCATAGAGCCTAGCACTTTCTTTAGTCCATAAATATGATCAAAATTATCAGGAATCGAAGAGGAAATGGAATTATTCTGGAAGTTACATTAGCCTTGGCCCATTTTATTCTGGAATGATGTAGATAGATGAGAAGACTGTCTATTTTTTTTAAAGAAGAGTTGAGGTGACATGGAAAAGACTTGAGATATTTTATTGTGATACATTCCTAAAGATGACATCATATTGCGTTACATACGTTAGTCTTAGTTCCACCAATTAAGAGCTGTTCACTTGGTCAAGCAGAAGAACATAAAGCACATTTCAGTTGCATCCTTCGGTTGTTGTTTTGGCCCCAGTGCAAATGAAGCACCTCTTTCTTGAGGCGGATGTAGAGAGTTGTAGTAGCTGGGGAAAATAAAATCTGGAGTCAGATTGACTTGCATTTAAATCCTGATGCCAGAGCCGGGCATGGTGGTGCACGCCTGTAATCCCAGCACTCGGGAGGCTGAGGCAGGAGGATCAGTGTGAGTTCGAGACCAGCCTGGGCTATAAAAGTGAGCTCAAGGCCAGCCTGAACTGCATAGCAAGACTCTGTCTCAAAAAGACAAAAAATAAATAAATAAATAAATAAATAAATAAATAAAATAAATCCTGATGCCACCACTTACTAGCTGAGTGACTTTGAATAGCTCATCTCTCTGGGCTCGGTTTCCTGGTCTTTGCAATGAGAGCAATATGACTTCCTCTTCATGGTAATTGTGATAATTAAATTTGGCAAATAGATTCTAATACCTGGGACACCATCAGCTCAATGAAAACCAAGTATTACCATATATTAAAATTACCATGTTCCAAATTAGTATCCATAAAAGAAGTCTAACAAATGCTTGTTGGTTGACTGATAATTAGCACTGATAGATTTTTATCTCTTTCTGATCTTTTGTTCTTTAGAGCTAAAAATTTTAGCAAGGCAGAGACAGCAACAACTTGGTATAATAAGACATAATTAAGCACAAAAGCCCCATTATAGCTAACATTTGTGTGTTAAGCTAATTGGACATTTCCTTCAGTACATTCTATTTCATCTTGCTTCGTGTGAGAACATGAATTCCTCACTTTAATTTAGTGATTAAATATTACACAGTCGACTGTCTCAAGATATACTGAACTTCATTAGCTTCTTTTAATGAATAAAAATATTTTCAAAGCACAGACACTTAGTGAGAAAATCAACAGAAAAGTGCTCTGGTAATACTTTTTCTGGTTCTTCAAAGCTCTTTATGTTACATTGGTTTCAATCATCTTTTGGAATGTCCAAAACAGTACTTTGAAAACAGCATTTAACAAAATGTAAAATTCAAAAATAGTTCGTTCTAGACTAAGGTTTCTTAATAATGGCACTACTGAAGATTTGGTTAGGTAATTTATTGTGGATGTTGTCCAGATACTATAGGATGTCTAACAACACAGTAATATCTAGTGATATCTGCCAACTCAGTGTCAATAACATCCTTACAGTTGTGACAAATAAAAATATCTCTAGACATTTCTATGTATTCCATGGGAAGAAAAATCACCCTTGGTTAGAAATCAGTGCTTTAGATGGATTTATTCTTGTCTTCTTTTGTGGTACCAGGTATTGAACTCTGGACCTTTTGCTTTCCAGGCTTACACCTTGCTCTTATGCCACTGAGCTATATCCCCAGGTCAGTAATTCAGTGCTCTAAAGTAAAAGGCTATAGTCAAATACAAAATTCTTAATTTTTCATCTGAAATATATATCTTTATAAAAACCACCTCATTTACCACCCCATTACACCATACCAGCTAAAGTTTATATTAAGTTATAAACTCCATTATTATGCAAGACAACAGCTTATAGACTTTCAGACCAGGAAAGCTTAATTGGTTATTGTGACCTTATATCATTTACATCAAAATAAAAATATACTACAGTAATACCTTAGTTGGCAAATCTCAACAAACTGGAACCTCTCACTATTTGAACTCATTTATTGATTTCTAAAATTAAGTAGGATTTTTGGGCAAGTCCTCCAGTCGTATTTTTTTTAATATTATGGCCAGTTCAGCCTGTGCAGGGGGTGGGGCTGGCACAGCATGTGATGCCAGAGATCAAACCTCGGTCCCTGTAGTTGCCTAAGCTTGTGTAAGCAGGCACTTTAGACTAAGCCGTCTTGCCAGCCCCAAGTCCTCCAATCTTTATTTTTTGCATGAAAAGTAAAATTTATTGATATAAACCATCCAATAAATGTACACATGAGATATTAATGGTACACTCGAAGAGAAAAAGCAGGGAAATTTATGTACTGCATATAATCTGTAATCACGTTAGAATATGTATAGACATCTTCTTATAACATCAAAAATGCAGTACTTACCAATTTATATAGTTTGAAAACAGATGAACACTTAAGCACATGTACAGAAACTGATAATAAAATTATAGAATGACATCGAATTAAAAAATTCTCACTAGAATAATGGCCAATCTAGCAAATTATTAAATATAAATGGAAAATGACAATAGTTAAGGAACATTCAGATTTAGAGTCATGTTACCTCCCCATTACTAAATGCAAAAAGGAAACAATAACCTACAAAATGACAAGCCTACTATCATGTAAGAAATACACTTCATATTTAGATCAAATGTAGTGCAAAATAACGACAATTATTATGCACCTTAACAGACAGAATTAAATTCCTGTGCCATTCTTACAAGATGCTATGAGAATTATGTGAGCACATTTACCTTGTTTTCATGGGGTTTCTCTATGTATCCTAGGGTAGCCTGGAACTCACAATGATCCCCCCTCCTCAGTCTCCTGAGGAAGTGGCATCAAATTTTCGTTATTGATTTTCCTTATGAATAGCAACTGTAGTGCATCACTACTCCTGGCTGTAACATTTATTCTTGTTTGTGTCTTTTTGAGTCAAGGTCTCACTATACAGTTTGGGTTGAGTTGAACTCACTTTGTAGCCCAGTCTGGCCTCAAACTTGCAAGAGTCCATCTAACTCAGCCTCCTAGGTACAAAGATAACAGGTATGGACCACTACTCCTGGCTACATTTATTCTTTTTTTTTTTTTTTTTTTTTTTTCCTGTACGAAGGATTGAACTCAGGATCTTGAGCTTGCCAGACAATCACTTATTCTACTGACCTATCTCCCTGGCCCATCGCTACATTTATTCTTAATGAGAATTTAACATTATCTAATCCAGAGATCTATTTTAAAACTGAGCTTACAATATATATGCTTTAGTATATCCCCTTTGCGTGTGTATTTTCTTTTTTTTTTTTTTTTTTTTTTTTTTTTTT
>PVJA010057312.1:0-10494 GCA_004027025.1 Myocastor coypus
TTTTTTTTTTTGTTTTTTTATGACCCTTTTAGCCCACCTTGGAGGTGGGGCTAACACAGCATGTGGGGGATCGAACTGCGGTCCCTGCGGTTGCCTAAGCTTGCCTAAGCAGGCACTTTAGACCAGTGAGCTATCTTACCAGCCCTCATGCCCTTTTTAGTACTCCAGTTGAACCTCCAATGGCAAGCTATGCCACCTTCTCCGCCTGAAAGTTGGATATTTCCAATCACTAATATCACAGATCTGGCTTCCAGTCCTAATTTATAGACTACAGTCCATCAAGGTGTAACTCCAACTATTTGAAGAAACATTTGCATATCAGCTGTGCATTTTTAAATGATGACCATAACAGAATGACCCAATACTATAAAAATATAATAAACTTTTATTTTTAGCTCAGTCACCTCTGAGACCTGGTTTTACAATTTCTTTCTTTTAGTTATTAATCACAAAAGAACTGAAAAGTCTTATAAATATTTAATGCCTGGAGGAGAAAATACATGAATAATCTAAGACATGCCAAAATTATGCCCAACAGTTAGGTGGTTTATATATGCAATACCTTTCTGTCATCATTCTTAGATAAAGTAGTGCTTTATTGCCAAAAATAGTTTTTATTTCTACGAGACATAAAAAAAATTGTACATACTAAAGGGAAATGATGTAACATTTTATAAATGTATAATGCTGAAAATCAGGCTAAATGTATGCAAGCTCCCGAGTATTTTAGGCAAAAACTTTCAGAATCCCTTTTTCTAGATTTTTGAAATGAGCAGTGCATACCTGTCATCTACACCCGACCTATTGCACAATAAATACTCCAGAGCTTCCTTCTCCCACCTACCTGTATATTTCTGCTCATTGGTGGAATGGCCCAACCACTGTCCCAGGTATGAATGTACAGGTAGGCAAGAGAAAGATTCCACTGATGAGTGAGACCATGCTTGCTTATTTCTATGCCTGGCTTAACTCACTCATCGTGGGGATCTCCAGCTCCACTCATGTTGCTGCAAGGAGGGGCCTGCGTTCTCTTTAAGACTGAACACTATTCGGTGGCACACGGGTAAGCCAGCTCTTTCATCCGCTCATCAGGTGATGGACACTTACACTTCTTAGCTATTATAACGAATACAGCAAGGAACTTGCAAAGACAGACGTCTCTCCAACGTGCTGATTTTGTTTAGTTTGAGTTCATACTCAGTAACAGAATTTCTACACTGATAGTAGTTCAGTTTTTAATTTTTGAGGAACCTCCATACTGTTCTCCATGGTGGCTTTAGTGACTTCTAGCCCACTGAAAATGCCCCAGGTTGCTTTCCCTCATCATCCTCGGCAGCACTTGTAAGCTTCAGTCTTTCAGTAGGAGACTTTCATACTGGGATGATGTGATATTTCATTATGGTTTTGATTTCTATTTCCTTTATGATTAGTGACAATGACTATTTTTCCATGTACTTTTAGGCTATTTATATGTCTTCTTTTGAGAAATGTGTATTTAGATTTATTAGCCATTCTTCAATTGGGCTTTATGATTTACTTTCTGTTGTTTGAACAGCTCCATATATATTCTGGAACTTAAGCCTGTGCCATGTATACAAATTCCAAGTATTATTTTCTATGTTGTAAGCTACCTTTACATTTTGTTCAGTATTTCTTTTGCTGTATAACTGTTCAAGTCTAACTTCATTAATGTACCCATGGATACCCAACGTCCCTAACACTATCTATTGCAAGTAATGTCCTTTTTCCTCTGTATTGTGTTAGCACCATTGCTACAAGTCATTGGGTGCAAATGATTGAGGTTATTTCTAGGTCATAAACCAATGGAAGAGGAGAGAGACTAGAAATAAGCCCATTACATTGAAAGAGGAAAAGCTGAATGCTTTCTTTGTAAGCACTGGAACACAAAAGAGTGCCTATTTTCCTCACTTCTTTTCAACATAGTGCTGGAAGTTGTAACGAAAGCAATTAATTACACACATAGACACATAAAAAAATGTCATCCAACTTGGGAAGAAAGAAGTGATCATTCTTATGAGATGATATAATCAGACAGACCGACAGATACTAAAAGCTCAAAGACTATAGTAAGAAAAACTATTAGAATTAATACATATTCAGCAAACTTACAGAATATAAAATTACCATGCAAAAGCAATAGTGTGGCTATATGCCAATAGTGAATTGCCTGAAACAAATCAAGGAATAAATCCTACTTACAGTAGCTATAAAAAAATAAAATACCTAAGCAAAAGTTTGACCAAAGAGGTGAAAGATGTCTATCACAAAAAGTGTAAAACATTAATGAAAGAAATCGAAGAGAAAAACAAGTGGAGCAATATCCAATGTTCATGAATTTGGATATTGAATATTATTGAGATGTCCACATTATTCAAAGCAATTTACATACTCATTACAATGCCTGTCAAAATGCCAATAGTAGAAATAAAAGGGCCAAAATTTATATGCAATCAAAAAATAAAAATGAAAAACACCCGAAGCCATTTTGAGCAAAAAGGGAAAGTGTAAAGCACTGTTTGTTTTGTACAAGAATAGTGTTCTGACACTAGGCACACATATCTTAGAAATCTAATTTGTTTTTTATGAATCAAACCTTTCATCATTGCATATTGAGTCTGCATACCACATTCAAAATATTAGATCATTCTGAATTTATTTACATGATTACTCTTACAAATAAGCCTTTGCCTTCCTGTATTTTCCTAGTATTCATGAATATCTCTTTCAGTTTGAAGAACATCCTTTGCCATTTACCATAAACAGGTCTGGTGCAGATATATTCTCTCAGCTGTTATTTGTATGGGTCACTCTTTAACCCTCTTTTGTCTCTGTAGAGTAGCTTTGCTGGATAGTGTGCTGTCTGTTAACAGGCTTTTTTCTTCCATACTATGAAGGTCTCATGCCCTTATCTCCTTTCCTGTCTACTTTCTGCTGAGAATTCAGCTGTCAGATGAATTGAGGCACCCCGACATGTTGTTTCTCTTCTTTTGAAGCCTGGAGAAACTTCTCATATTTTATCTGTGACACCTTGATAATATGCTGGAGTAGACTTAGCTAAGTTAAATCTAACTCATCCTTTTTGACTTTCTTGAGTCCGGATATATATCTGTACGCTTCTTTAAAGTCTTATTTCTTTTAATGAGCTTTCTACTCATTTGGCATTTTTAAACCTTTTAATCCTTCAGGAACACAAATACCTGCTCTTTTGTATGATCCCAAAGATGTCATTCTTCACTCATCCCCTTTTCCTTTGTCTTCCACCAACTGTGCATTTTCAAACAGGCTGGCTCTGAGCTCAACGATTCTCTCTGTCTGCTCTGTCTTGTTATCAATGCCTTCTATCATGTTTTCCAGTTTTCTGAGTATCTTTTAGTTCAAGAATTTGTTTGAACAAGCTGGGCGTGGTGGCGCACGCCTGTAATCCCAGCACTCAGGAGGCTGAGGCAGGAGGATTGGTGAGAGTTCAAGACCAGACTGGGCTACAAAACTGAGCTCAACGTCAGCCTGAACTGTACAGTGAGACCCTGTCTCAAAAAGACAAAAGAGAGAGACAGAGAGACAGAGAGACAGAAAGAAAGAGAGAGAGAGAGAGAGAGAGAGAGAGAGAGAGAGAGAAACACAGACTTTGCCGGGCATGGTGGCGCACACCTGTAATCCCAGCACTTGGGAGGCTGAGGCAGGAGGATTGGTGTGAGTTCGAGACTAGCCTGGGCTACCAAAGTGAGCTCAAGGCCAGCCAGAACTGCATAGCAAGACCCTGTCTCAAAAAAAAAAAAAAGAATTTGTTTGATTTTCTAAATTGTTTCCACATATTTTTTTCAGCTTCTCTAAAATCAAAACATTTCTGTTTTCTTCAAGTTCACTGAGCTTCTTTAAATAGCTATTTTAAATGTTCTGTGAATTCTCCTATACTGATGGCTGCTTGGTTAGTTTCTAGCACTTAATTTTGTGCAGTGGTGTCGTCTGTAAGGTCTATACCCAGTGTTACGTTTCATACCCCTAGCCTAAGTTCACCTGCAAATTCTTTTGCTTTGTCCTTTGTTCTACCCTACCCCTGTTGATGGAGTCTTGCAGTATCCTTTCCACATGAAGTTGACATGGAGACCATAAAGACAAGACTCTTGGTGCTAAGTGGTTTTTGTCGGAGTCTGAAAGCCACGACGACCTGAATAGTCTCAGGGGTACACGGACCTCTGCCTTGTGTCATAACAATTCTAGAGTTTAATCTCTGAGCACTGGCTTAATGATGTGTCACCTGAGGTATAAAATGAGTGACAAAGATCTTCACTTAGCCACCAAATTTGATATTGGCTCAAGGCTGAGTCTAAGGAAGTTGCAGTCTTGAGAGAAGGGTGGATATTCCTTACGTCCGCTCCAGGGCTAGATGTGGTTGAACACAGCCAGTACATGGAGCCTTCAGTTTCAGCTGAGTACTGCTTGGTCTTCCCCTAACAGGTCTAATGCTAGGCCACAGCAAGACTCTTACTCCCTGTTTTGCCTCTCAAGATGTGGAAAGAGTAGCAGAAGCTGAGTCTTCCAAGTAGAAGTGTGGTTTGCCACACACTCTCACACCCATGTGCAGAGGTAGTGCTTTATACCAGTTCTTCTGTAGAGAAGCCTCTCTGAGGAGCTCTCTGCAGTTACTGCCCTACAGGCCAGACCCCCAGAGAAAGGCAACTACTGGATCCCAAAACCTCACTGTAAAGGCAGTAACTGGGCCTTAGGGTGGCAGGCAGCGGCACTGCTCCAGCAAAGGCCGTGTGAGCACAGTTCCCATAGCTGAAAGACGGTTACAGTGACAGTGAATAACTGGCAAAGAATTGCCAGGCAACTACTTGATGGTGGTACAGTACTCCTAACGGAAAATAGGAAGGCTCTTCACTTCTTACTGGATCTGTATAGGTCAAGTGAACAAAAGTTTCACAAAGACAGTGTTGCAACACCTCAAGAGCCAGTTTCCTGAGTGGGGGACCCTAAGGAGTCACTGTAAAAAGCAGCCAGGCTTCTGTGAGGAGGGACCGCAACATGTTTGCCAAAAAAGGTATGTTCTTAATCTATCTGTAGCCCTCTTCAAAGTTTCTTATGGCTTTTTAGCAGAGTATGTATGCATCAGAAGAAAAAAGTAGACCTTTTAGAAAATGCTGGATACTGCCTCTAGTCCAATCCTAGTTCCAAGATACCCAAAATATCATTGTCACTCACAGATATAATGTAGGTTTATGGAAATTAGATGATCAGGAGATGGTAGCTCACACCTATTTCACAGTAGGCCCAGTCATTCTTTGAATCCTCCCTGCAATTCATTCCCCAGTTTGATATGCACCATTTCACAGAAATACTCAACAGCATGCAGAATCTTCAAATTCTATCTGACCAATTATTTGAAAAGCAATTACTATTTTCTTACATTTTTGTCTTTACCAAGCACATATTCCCACTCCTTTTTATATCTCTTTCAATG
This sequence comes from Myocastor coypus, assembly GCA_004027025.1. Lineage (NCBI taxonomy): Eukaryota > Metazoa > Chordata > Mammalia > Rodentia > Myocastoridae > Myocastor > Myocastor coypus. The sequence goes on from PVJA010057312.1 coordinate 5,483, forward strand.
AAATTATTTGTAGGATGTTTATCAAGCTTAGTATATTATGATATATTTTGAAGTACATGACTAATACTAAAATTGTTTAAACCAAAAAGTCCTGAGGAATTTTTTTGACATTGATTGCCAAAAGCAGGTTGATTCTCAAAGTAGGCGAAAACAAATCATGTAAGCCTGAAAACTGAAATTTATATTTACTACTGTTAAATTTAATCTTCTTGTTTTTGACCTGCACTCAAAGTTATTAAAATCTTTTTGAATCCTAAGTAATTCAATAGGCAGAAATTTATTGACAGCCTACTCTGACTGAAGTCCAGTAATGGGGCTTTTAAGATGAACAAGGGACTGTCTTTGCCTCCTGATTTGTTCTCTCTGGTGAGGGACAAAAAAGTAAATAATAGAAATAAGCAATATGATAAGTACTGCCCGGGTGCGAGTGGGGGAAGACGAGTCAGCGGAGCTGGTAGCAGACAGATGGAGAGGAAGATCAGCAGCAAACACAGCCCCAAGCAGAGAAAGGCAGACGGAGCACTGACAGATGGGAGAAATGAGCGGCAGGGAAGGGAAACGAAGACAGGGGGCGACGAGAGGAGATGGATGAAGGGGAGCACCAAACGGCCAGGCAAGAGGGGCAGGAGGAAGGTCAGCGACCTCACACCCAGGCGACCCATTGACTGTTACCTAGATTTTGAAACTAATCGAAACAAATAAGTGTTATGTCAATTGGGAAATGTGGTAAGCTGGAAAATGTGTCAAGTGATGAGCTTGTCTTTGAACAAGTAAACATTTGCCCAATGGATCTGGAGCCTCTTTATTCATTACATGGAATTGCACACTGCTGAAGGGATTTATTGCTTACATTTTCTGAAGAGAAAATGCAAAAAAATCTCCTATCACCTGTGCACATCTACACCGTGACCTTGCTCCACTGAAAGCAGAGTGGATGCTTGCTTCCCCACTGTCTTGTGATTGCTTGGACTGACAGAAAGCCGCTAAAGTGATGCAGTCACCCTCAGGTGTCACCTATTCTGCCCGGTTGCTTTTGCCTCCTTTCTCATGGGAAGCTTGATTTTGAACACCTCATCTCAGAACTCAGTTGCCATGCTGTGAGAGTTCCAATTACCTGGGGGGTCACCCCGAGGCGTTCTGCTCTATAGCGTCAGGTGAGCATCCCCTGCCAAGCAAATGACAAAGGCATTTGAAATGTTTAGTGCTGTCAGGCTTTCAAATGCCTTCATCCTAATCCAAAAGCTTACTGGCACTGTGAGAGCTGCCAAACAGCAACTGCCCAGCTGAGCTCTTAACACACAGGAGACAGAGTGATGAGGCTGTATTGTCTTACATCATACTAAGTGGATAAAAGCTGAAAACTTTTTCTCTAAAATCAGGAACATGACTAGGATGCCTGCTGTCACCAGTCCTATTTAATATAATGCTGGAAACATTATCTAGAGCAATTAGACCAGGGAAAGAAATAAAGGAATATGGGTAGGAAAGGAAGTTAAATAATCATTATTTGCTAATGACATGATGCTCTACATAGAAATCCCCAAAACTCCACCAAAAGACTTCTAAAATTAAAAAGTAAATTTGATAGCATAGCAGGATACACAGTCAGCACTCAACAACCAGGAGCTTTCCTGTACACCAATAACAAACTCACCAAGAGCAATAAGTGAAAGAATGCCTTTCATGATAGCATGAAGCAAGATTAAATACATAGAATAATCCAACCAAAAATGTGAAAGACTCGTGTAATAAAAGTACTCTGAAAAGGTGCTTGAAGAAGATAACAGAAAGTAGAAAGATATGCCCTGTTCTTGGTTAGGCAGAAACAACACAGTAAAAATGGCCTTATTTCCACAATTGTTACACAGATATTATATAATCTCAGTCAAAATATCAATAGCATTTCTCATAGACCTACAAAAAACAATCCTAAAATTTATATAGAACCAGAAAAAAATCTACAAAAGTAATTCTAGGAGACAAAGACAAGGCAAGAGGCATTACAATTCTGGACTTGAAATTATTCTACAAAGCTACAGTGATTAAAAAAAAAAAAAAAAAAAAACAGCATGGCATTAGGGAAAAAAATACTTGAGAAACTATGGTACTAAACAGAAGATGAGTAAATATTTTAAGCATAGACTGCTTCTTTATTTTTGGTAAACTGGCCACTGGGAGAAAGATTGTCCCTAAGCTGGCTTTCCTCATGATGGAAACTGAACATAGGCCCATACTCTCACTAGGAACTAAACTAAAATTTAAATTATTCAAAAATCTAAATATCAAAACAGAAACACTGAATCTGAATAATAACAGAAATGGCAAGTCTTGGATACATAGATGTAGGTAAAGACCTTGTGAACAAGAAATCAATCCTACAGGATATATTACAGAGAATCAACAAGTGAAATCCCATCAAATTTAAGTTTCTCTACAGCAAAGGAAACCACCAAAACATCAAATAGACAACCTACACAATGGAAAAAAAATGCCAGCTACCCTTCTCAAACAGAGGACTAATATCTAGCATAAATATAAAGAACTCAAAAACAACCCAAATTTAAAAATCCCAGTCAAAAACTGGGCATCGGGGCATCTGAAAACAATACACACTTCTCACGTGAAGAATACTGAAAAATATTCAACATCGCTGCTCATTGAGAAAGACAAATTAAAAGAGAAAGAAAGGCTTAATGAAGAAATAAGCAACAACAAATGCTGGTGAGTCTATGGGTAAAAGGAACCCTTCTCCTCTGTTAGTGGGAGTATAAACCGTTACAGCCATGATGGAAAAATCAGCATGGAGAGTCTCAAAAAACAAAAACTACAGATTCCGCTTGGCCGCGCTATTCCTCTTCTAGGTTTCTTCCTGAAAGAGTTAGTGAGCATAACACACTGATCCATGCATACCCATATTTATAACAGCATAATCTATAATAGCCAAATATTGGAAATGATGCATATGCCAAGCAACAGAGGAATGGATAACGAAAATGCAGCATTAATATACAATAGAGTAATACTCTGCCATAAAGGAAAATAAACCTCAGACATTTTTAGGCAAATAGTTGTATCTCAGGACTGTAATTTTTTTTTTTCATTTTATTTGTTTAATGCATTTAGGACAGAGGATGCAGGATCTACATGGTATCACTATGTAGAACAGACTCGAAGTGAGTATCCTGTTTTCAGCCTGCCAAAGTGCTGTGATTACAGGCATGTGCTACCATACCCAGTCTCAATCACCCCCGGGGGCAGGGCTAGCATGGCATGCCAGGGATCAAACCCGGGCTGTGTAGTCCTCTGAACTACCAGGCCGGCCCTCAAGACTATAATTTTATTTTTTTTAATAATTTTTTTTTCTTGTTTTAGAACCTTTGTTTTGTTTATTCATTCATTTTTATGGCCGGCTCAGCCTGCCCCGAGGGCAGGGTTGGCGCAGCATGTGGTGCCGGGGATCAAACCGCGGTCCCTGAAGCCGCCCAAGCTTTCCCAAGCAGGCACTTTAGACCACTGAGCCATCCCACCGGGGCCGAGACTGTAATTTTAAATGAAATAAATCAGATACACATTTTTGAATGTTACATTGTTTCTTGTATAAGAAACCCAATATGCAAATAAAAAAACAAAATAGAAGTAGATATGAGAAGGTAGGAAGCATTTGTTCAAATAGAAAATGGGACAAGGCAGAGGAGAGGGATTTTACTTTAAAAAGAAAGAATTAAAGAAAAATGTAAATGAGGAGGAGAAAGGGGTAGAAGGAAGGGCAGGGGAATGGGGGAAATTAAAATATATTATATTCTGTACAAAATTCTCCACAATGAATGTATAGCTAACATGTACTAATAAAAATCATTTAATTAACTAATTAATATATTGTTTGAAACCATTAAGTCATCGATTATTATGTGAGATGCTATCTTAGTCAGTTGGTGCCTACTGTCATAGGCTGAGTGGTTTTGACAGGAGAATTAGCTTCTCAGGATGTCCAAGGCTGGAGTCAGAGCATGGCACTAGCCTGACCAGGCCTGGTGACGCCGCCTCCTGATTTTCACACAGGTGCTCTCTCACTACTTTTGCGTGACAGAGAAGAGAATGATTGTGTGTCCTCTCCTCTTCTTCTAGGGACATTAATCCCATTTCCTCTACTTCATGACCTAATTACCTTCTGAAGGCCCCAGCTCATAATACTATCTAAGTGGAGTTTAAAGCTTAAACACATGAACTGTGGAGGATGCAAATATTCAGTCCACAACACCCAGTAGTAGCATGCCAGAACAGGACAGTTAAGAAAAACAAGAGGGGCTTACTCTCATGAACAAGGACAATTGAACTACAATAGAATTAACGAAACTACAGAATGGCTAGGCTGATTAATTCCAATAGGAAGAAAGTGGATGTTCTGTTCTCCAAGTTCAGAATATTTTTAAAGCAGAAGAGTTATACAAATAACTAGAGAACAGGATTTTGCTAGCAAGTAGGTGATATTGTCACATGAATAAGTTCAAGATAAAATTGCAAGATGAGATATTTTGTCAGCCTTAAATTATTTAAGAATTGCTTTCAATAAGTAACACATATGCACTTAAGTTTATAATTTCTCTTGGAAAATCATAATATCTCAAAACAAAACAAAAATTACATAAGCTATAAACATTAGAAAATAAGTTTCTTTCCCACAGAGTTCACAAATCGCTTATTGTCTTCTTTTCACAAATACTTTGTTCTCACGAAGTTTACAAATCAAGCTATAAGTTAAGAATCTTCCAGGTTGAAGCAGACGAAGCAGAAAACATATCAATAGCAAAACCATACACTTATGTACACAGGATGAATCAGATATTGGTCTCAAGAACCTTCAAAAGGTTCACAATATTGACTATAGCACAATGTAATGCTAAAATTATGTTTGGAATACATGTCACTCTTGTCTTTTTGATATGTAATGCTCCTGGTGTAAACTCAGTTACTGTCATTCTCTCAAGAGTAGTACTTGAAAATAAGAGACTGGG
>PVJA010057313.1:0-10495 GCA_004027025.1 Myocastor coypus
AAAGAAAGAAAGAAAGAAAGAAAGAAAATCAGAGTAGAGCTGGGTGTGGTGGCGCACGCCTGTGATCCCAGCACTTGGGAGGTTGAGGCAGGAGGATCAGTGAGAGTTCAAGACCAGCCTGGAGTACAAATGTGAGCTCAAGGCCAGCCTGAACTGCATAGAGATCCTGCCTCAAAAAAGAAAAAGAAAAATATCAGAGCAGAAATTAATGCAATGGAAGCCGGGCATGGTGGTGCATGCCTGTAATCCCAGCACTTCGGAGGCTGAGGCAGGAGGATCAGTGTGAGTTCAAGACCAGCCTGGACTACAAAAGTGAACTCAAGGCCAGCCTGAACAGCATAGCAAGACCCTGCCTCAAAAAGACAAATTAATTAATTAATTAATTAATTAATGCAATGGAGACTAAAAAAATAATATGAAGAATCAATGAACTGAAGTTTGTCGGGCATGGTAATGCATCCTCGTATTTCTGACTCGTGAAGCTGAAGCAGGAGAATATCGCAGGTTTGAGACTAGCCTGGACTACAAAGTGAGCTTGAGGCCAGCCCAAACTGCTTAGTGAGACCCTGTCTCAAAGGACAAAAAGAAAAGAGAAAGGAAAGTTGATTCTATTCTAGCCGGGTGTGGTGGTGTATGCCTATAATCCTAGTAACTGGGAGACTGAGGCAGGAAGATTGCTGCAAATTTGATCCCAGCCTGGGCTATATAGTGAGACCCTATTTTAGAAGTAAAACAAAAATAGTAAAAAACCAAACCAAAACAAGAACCTTTAGGCAGTTGATCATTAAACATATGCCACAGCCTCCACCATGCCAGGGAGGACAGAATGTTGATCAGACACAGTTGACCTGTGTCTTGCAAGGCTATAGCTGGGTAGAGGAAACTGGCATTCAGGAAACAACTCAGCCTGACAGCAGCTAGGGAGTAATTAAAGCCTGCTACCTTTTGAGAAGAGAAGTAGATGCCCTCTGGCTATGCTTGCTCAGATTCATGTCTTAGGAGAAAATAAAATCAGAGAAAGCCCATGTGTGCACACATGTGCACATGACGCATCTAAGGGCCTTCAACTTGTGCCAGAGGACAAGGCGTGAGGGCCCAGGAACAGACCTCAGGTGGTAGGGTTAGCACAGGCAGAGGGGTCAAGGGTGCTGCATTATCTCCTAGGCCACAGTTCAATCACCGTACTTCAGAAGCCTTAGTCCTATGCATAGAAAGCTATGCTGTCGTCTCACTTTGCATTAAAAAAACAAAACACAGCAGCTGGCACTGTAATACCATCACAAGACATTAACTGGAAAAAAGAGATCATAAAACATTCCATCAGGAGGCTGGGGCAGGAGGATCACAGTGAGAGATCAGCCTGGGCTAAATGGTGAGTTCAAGTACATTCAAACCTACATAGTGAGGCCCTGTTTAAAAAAAAAAAAAAAGAAAGAAAGAAAGAAAGAAACACCAACTTTGGAACACTTTCTACACTCTTCCAACCTCCAAAAGCAGTGCCTTTCCACGTGTGACCTGTCACCAGACCAGCTGGAATGGACGAGTGGAGATTTCTTCACCTGTATGTAGTTAGTTCTTTTTTTTTTTTTTTTTTTTTTTTTTTTTTTTTTTTTTTTTGTCTTTTTGAGACAGGGTCTCGCTATGCAGTTGAGGCTGGCCTTGAGCTCACTTTTGTAGCCCAGGCTAGTCTCGAACTCGCACCGGATCCTCCTGCCTCAGCCTCCCGAGTGCTGGGATTACAGGCGTGAGCCACCACACCCAGCTCTAGACTCTGCTTTTCACATAAGCACTTTAAGCGCATTATAAGGACTATCTAAACACAATAGAAATGTCTATATTTGGGGCTGGTGAGATGGCTCAGCAGTCTAAAGCGCTGCCTAGGAAAGTTTAGGCAACCGCAGGGACCTTGGTTCCATCCCCGGCACCACATGCTGTGCCAGCCCCACCCCCAGGGCAGGCTGAACCGGCCATAACACAAATAAGTAAATAAGGTTAAAAAAATAAAAAGTAAATAAACTTTAAAAAAATAATGTCGGGGCCTGGCAGGATGGCTCAGTGGTCTAAAGCGCCTGCTTGGGAAAGCTTGGGTGGCTGCAGGGACCGCGGTTCGATCCCTGGCACCACATGCTGCACCAGCCCTGCCCTGAGGGTGGGCTGAGCCGGCCAGAAAAATAAATAAGCAAACAAACAAAAGTTCTGAAACAAGGAAAAAAAATAAATTAATTCTTTAAAAAAAAAATAATGTCTACATTTGAAAAAAAAAAAAAACATTTTACTTTCACCTTTAGTTATTGCTTTTCAGTATATGTTTGTGACTTACGGTGCAGATACTCTGCTTGATTTGATGACTTTTGGACTTAACGACCCTTTTTTTTTTTTTTTGGTACAGTCCTGTACATCTGGTTTACAGAGCTTCAGTGTCTTTTTTCTACAGTTTACTGTGCTTATTCAGCGCTATAACTTTTACTGACTGCACCATGCAGTGTCGTCCTGTAATTTGATGTTCTGTCATACATCACAGTGCTCCCTTAAGAGTGACAAAAATAAAAACCAAGTCACCAATCGGAGTTTCTTTGGCCCATTTCTTTATTTTGAATGTTGCAATGGGCATAATGTATACACTTCCTCACTTAGGGACCAAGTCACTGGACAATCTAGTCCCAGGAAGTGGAACTTGGTCATTAAACAAGGAGTATCTGTAATGATATTTATCTAGGGGAACTTGTGTGTATCCCAGCAATCCTCTTACTTCCCTGGTCGCCCCTCTCCCTCACATTTCCCCATCCTCAGATGACTTACAGGAAGCTAGAAGAGCACCACGCTTCTCAGTGATGTTAGTCTGTGCACTCCCAAAGGACAGAGGAAAAGTGGCCAATGACAAGGACTTTGTTTCTCTCTCTTACTAGCTAAACCAAGAGCTGTTTCTCTCAGGTGGGCTGTGCACGCCTGTTATCCCAGCACTCTGGGAAGCTGAGACAGAAGGGTCGCGAACTGGAACCCAGTCTGGCTAACTTAGTGACTGAGCGAGACCCTGTCTCAATATAAAAAATAAAAAGGGCTAAGGATGGAACTCAATGAGAAGATTCTCAATTCAAATGTCAGCATCTCCTTCCCTCCCCCACTACACACACACACACACACACACACACACACACACACACACACACAGAGAGAGAGAGAAAAAACAAACTAGTTCAATCAGGTAACGAGGCAAATAGTGGTACCTGAAATAGTAGCTACTATGTATTAGATGCCCAGCAAGGAGATGGCCTGGGCTAACCACCTCTTACCAAGTACTCAATTTAATTTTTCCTTACTCCATTGAGAAAAAGGTTGTTTGTTTTGGGGGATGGGGTGTTAGAACCCAGGGGACTTGTTCGTTCTCTGCCACTGAGTGACCTGCTGGCCAAGCAGAGGTCTTAGCATTCCCATGTTCCTGATGAGTAAACTGAGATTTTTTTTTTTTTTAATGGCTGGCTTAACCTGCCCTGGCATGGGGCTCCTGCAGCGTATGGTGCCAGGGATAGAACAGCAGTCCCTGTAGTTGCCTAAGCTTTCCTAAGCACATGCTTTAGACCACTGAGCCATCTTGCCAGCCCAGTAAACTGAGATTTAAAGATGGTAAGCAAGTTGCCAGGGTCACACATCTGCTAAGGGCCTGGGCTGGCCTGGGACAGCAGGTGCATGCCTCTCTTGAGTATGTTTTTTGGGACACCATGCTAGTAAGCAACTTCATAAGACTGGATCTCCTAAAAAAAACAAATTAAATTTAAAAAGACCAAATCTCCTGCAAAGGACTAACATAGTTAAGACATTCCACTGTAGTCAGCATTTATCAGTGACATTTCTTCTAAGGGAAATTTCAGAAAGCAAAGCATTGTCATGTAGACTAGAGGAGACTGAGTGACCTGTATTAAACCATGACGATATTCCTGCAGTTACCACGGCATGACTAGTCTTTATACAATCTTTGCGAATTATACTGCTGGATAATGGATTTTAAATTGCATGTTTAAGTAGACTAAGACCTCTATAGTTAGTGGGTTATATTTAAGAAACCACAGAATAGGTAAGGTGCACAATTAAAGAGCACTTTTTTTCCAAACCATTAATTTGTGCTAGAATATTCAATTACCAGCCTCGATGTGCAGGCATGAATTTTGATTCAGTAGCAATGAAGTCTGGCCTAGAAGTTCGCAGACTCTGAATTATTTATCAGAAGGTATCACTTAGCTCACATTTGACACAACTGTTTATGTTCGCAGACAATTGGGGGTTATCTGACTTTAGAAGCGTGGAGTTAATCCTTGATTAGCCCAAGGTAATGAGTAGGATTCTAAGATAGAAATGTCAGATTGCTTGGAGCTTAGTCTGATCGTCCTCTAAGGTGGACTGTCAAGTCTCAGGCTTTTTGTTGAGTCATTTGTAAGAAAATGGGTGCACCCTGAGACCATAATGTTAAAGAGAAGTATACCCCACGCGCCAAGTTCATTGCTACAGTTTCTCTTTCATGAGAACCCCAAGTTATGAAAACGTTAAAGAACAAAATCAGGGGCCCAGCGGGATGGCTCAGTGGTCTAAAGCGCCTGCTTGGGGAAGCTTGGGCGGCTTCAGGGACTGCGGTTCGATCCCTGGCACCACATGCTGTGCCAGCCCTGCCCTTGGGGCAGGCTGAGCCGGCCATGAAAATGAGTGAATAAACAAACAAGGGTTCTGAAATAAGAAAAAAATAAAATAAAATAAAATAAAAAATTCTTAAAAAAAAAAAAAAAAGAACAAAATCAAAGACAATAGGAAGCAGGGCATTCCATCTTTCGCAAAAGGGAATGGGGATGAAGACTGATGCTGTTATGTGCATGCGCCTACGCCCCAGGGCACGTGATTACCTTGTGCTGCAAGCACGCATATTAGCGAGATGATGATGGTGATTGATGGTGAGGATAATAACAACACTTGAAGCTTTTGATGCAGGACCCTTTACACTCTCATACTCATATGAGTATATATATTTTTTTCTTTTTCTTTTTCTTTTTTTTTTTGAAACAGGGTCTCATTATGCAATTCAGGCTGGCCTGGAGCTCACCTTGTAGCTCAAGTTGGTTTCAAACTTGAAATAACCTCCTGCCTCAGCCTTCCCAGGGCTGGGATTACAGGTATGCACTACCATGCCCGGTTTAAAAAGCTACTTTTTATCGATCAATATTCTTTTAAGGTTTCTTTCCAACTAGGGTGGCAGCACATGCCTATAATCTCAGCGCTCTGAGAGTCCGATGCAGGAGCATTACAAATTCAAGCTCAGCCTGGACAATTTAGCAAGTTTTTCCCAAATTAAAAATAAAAAAGGGACGAGGATGTGGCTGAGTGGGAAGGTTATGGTTTCAACTCTGAGTACTAGAGAGAAAAAGCTTGTTTCAAAAGAAGATTATTATTATTATTGTGAAATGTATATGACATAATTTTTATCATTTTAGCGATTTTGGAGTGCAGCACTCAGTGGAAGGACTGTAAGTGTAAGTTAGGACCCTTACACAATCCACCTCCAGATTCTTCTCCTCTTGCTTAGAAACCTATTTTCTTTTCTTTCTTTCTTTCTTTCTCTCTCTCTCTCTCTCTCTCTCTCTCTCTCTCTCTCTCTCTCTCTCTCTCTCCCTCTCTTTCTTTCTTTCTTTAATGGCTGGCTCAACCGGCTGAGGATAGAACCGTGCTCACTCTGAGATTGCCTAAACTTACCTACGCGGGTGCTTTAGAATGCTGAGCCATCTCGCAAGCCCCAGGAAACCTGGTTTCCATGCTGGGATTCTCAGCACGCACTGTCATGTCCTGCTTCACTTCCTAACTTCCAGGGCCTACTTAGTAATTCCCCAGCTCTCTCCAGCTCCACATTGGATTCTTGAACCCTAAGTTAGCTTGTTTTCTAAACTTTTTGCATGCTCCATTTTGTTGTTTTAGCCTTATTTATTTATTTTTTATTTAGAAAAGGGTCTACAGGGTCTCACTACACAGATGGAACTCATAGTGCTCCTCCTGTTTACAGCCTCCCAACTGCTGGGATTACAGGTACATGCCACCACCCAGTCTCAATCAAAGTCTCCTAGTGTCCTAGAGGTGGGGCCAATACTGCAGGCCTAGGGATCGAATCCCTGGTCCCTGCATCTGCTCAAGCAGGTGCTTTAATCCGCTGAGCTATCTAGCTTGCCCTTTAGCATCTTTAATTTATTTATTTATTTGCGGGACTGGGGTTTGAATTCACACCCTTGCACTTGCCAGACAGGCACTTGTGCCACAGAGCTATCTCCCCAGCACCCCCTTTAGCATCTTTTAATACGTTGGTTTTTAAAATTAATTGTTGGGCTGGCCAGATAACCCAGCAGATTAAAGTACCTGTTTAAGCAGAGGAAGGGACAGGGGTCAATCCAGGGAGCCCTGACAACTCTGCCCCTGGGACACACTGAAATAGCGATTGACACTGGGCATGGTGGCACACACCTATAATCCCAACATCCCTACGAGTCTGATCTGTGTAGTGAGACCCTGTAGACTGTTCTAAATATGTTTTTAAAAAACTGCCGGGAGTGGTGGCGCACACCTGTAATCCCAGCGCTTGGTAGGCTGAGGCAGGAGGATCGATGTCAGTTCGAGACCAGCCTGGGCTACAAAAGTGAGCTCAAGGCCAGCCTGAACTGCATAGTGAGACCCTGTCTCAAAAAGACAAAAACAAAACAAAACAAACAAAAAAAAAAAAAAAAACTTTTTTTTTTCTGGGAAGCTGAGGCCAGAGGATTGCCTTGAATTCCAGTGCAGCCTGGACTACATAGTGAGTTCAAAGCCAACCTGAGATTCCTAGCTGCAGACTGTCACTCTCCCTGCTTTCAAAGTGAGAAGTGTCATCTCCCCTAATTCCATCTCTTCTGCATCAAGCAAGAGGCAGTGGACAAGATGGACCTGTTCCTCCATATCTGGCACAGCAAGACCACGATCTTCACGGAGGCCAAGGAATCAAGCACTGTGATGGAGCTGAAGTGCATGATCCAGGAGATCCTCAAGCAGCTTCCTGAGAAGCAGAGCCTGTACAAGGACGATCAGCTTCTGGATGACGGCAAGACCCTGGAGGAATGCGGCTTCACCAGTCAGACAGCGAGGCCACGGTAGGACTGGCCTTCTGCACAGATGGCGGCCTTGTGCCTGGAGTCCACGCCTGGCTTTTATTTTGAAACAGTGTCTTGCTAACTGCTAAGTGGCCCAGGCTGGACTTGAGCTCAGTTCTCCTCCTCAGCGACCCAGAATGTTAGGGGGACAGGCGTGTACCACCATGCTGGCGTGCCAGGTACTTCCTGTCCTGTGCATGTCTACACTTTTCATAAATACTCTTTTCATTCTGTGCAAGAGTTCCGCAGTCACCTGGGCTGGGAATATGGGTCAGAGGCTGATGCCTGCCTAGCAGGAGCAAGAACCTGGATTCAGTCTCCAATGCTGCAAAACAAACAAAAAGCCATGGGCAACCTACGGGGCTGAGGCAGGAGGATCCCAGATTCAAATTTGATCTGGACAACTTAGCAATTCACTCTACCTCAAAATAAAAAAATTAAAAAGTGCTGGTGATGTATCCGTGCCAGTGCCAATTCCCAAGAAACTTTTAAACAAACAAATAAGCCAAAGGCCGGGCGCAGCTCTTCACTAGATTTTTTTTTTTTTTTTTTCTGGTTGGAGTTATGGGTCACCGTCTCTTGGCACTTTGCCAGCGAGCATGGCTCATGTTTGTCTGCTATCACCACACTCTGAGGACTAATAAAGGAACAGATCTGTTCAGGGACATGAAACAAGAAACAGATGAATCATATTTCTTATTATAGAAGCCCAGTAATTGTTACATAATGAGGTCTCTCTTTGCTGGACGGTGGCCACTCCTAATCTTAGAAGTTTGCTGCAAATACGAATCATGCCGGACATGCAGAAGATGGCCACGTTTTTATCAAAAGAATGGGCAGTTTGGGGCAACTTTACCAAGTATGTAACCAAGTAATATTCAATAAGAAATTTTTTATTTTTTAATTTATTTTTGCAGGACTGGGGTTCGAACTCATGACTTTGCACTTGCCATCCAGGCACTTGTGCCATGGAGCTATCTCCCTAGCCAAGAAAGTTTTTTAACTTTAAAAAAAATGTTTTTTGAGACTGGGTCTAGCCATGCAGCTTATGTTATGGCCAGCTCAGCCTGCCCTGGGGGTGGGGTTGGTGCAGCATGTGGTGCTGGGAATCGGAACCTCAGTCCCTGCGGTTGCCTAACCAGGCATTCTAGGCTGCTGAGCTGTCTTGCCAGTTGGCTATGCAGTTTAGGTTGGGTTTGAACTCATTATGTAGCCTAGAATGTCCTTGAACTCAAGGCAATCTTCTGACCTCAACCTCCTGGATCCAGGATTATGGGCATGTGTCACCACACCCAGCTTCCTTTATCTTTTTTTTTTTTTTTTGTCTTTTTGAGACAGGGTCTCACTATGCAGTTGAGGCTGGCCTTGAGCTCACTTTTGTAGCCCAGGCTGGTCTCGAACTCACACCAATCCTCCTGCCTCAGCCTCCCAAGTGCTGGGATTACAGGCGTGCACCACCACGCCCAGCTCCTTTATCTTTTTATTCCACTTTTAGTATATGTGCTGCCGAAGCGAGTACTACTTTATCTCTTAAACTGCAAAACTCATGTAGCTCCCAGGATAGGGTAAATAAATATATCACATGATGTTACTAGACTTGCTGTTATTAACGGGATCTGGGTTCTGGGCCGTGGGTCCTGGTCAGGGATCCATAGTGTACAGCCTGTGCAAAAGGTCTGCCCAACCGCGACCCCTAACCAGACATAGTGGATATGGAAAATAATCAGATTGGTTGCTGTTCGCTGCTTCACTATCATCTGCCTGCTTTGTTGGCATGAACTGTTTCCCTCTGCTATGCCCCTGTGCCAGGCCACCCTGTTTGGAGATAGCTCACTTTGGACGGAAGGTATGCAAGCTGTAAGCTGAAATAAAGTTTTGCTCCTTTCTTTATTTTTTTTTTTCAAGAGGGCTGGAGAGATAGCTCAGAGGTCTGATTGCCTGCTTGGAAAGTGCAAGGGTCTGGGTTTAATCCCTGATACCATATGCAGTCCCATCCTGGAACCTCAGGTACTCCATGCTGACCCCAAAACCAGGCGTGGTAGCACATACCTGTAATCCCAGTACTGGGGAGGCTGACACGGGAGTATCACTATGAGTCTGAACTGTGTAATGAGACCCTGTATCTCATAAATAAATAAAAAGGATTTTTTTCATATTTAGTACAGGATCTATAGGGTCTCAGTATGTAGATTGGACTCCTAGTGATCCTCCTGTTTTCAGCCTCCTAAGCACTGGGATTACAGGTGTACACTATCACATGCAGTCTCAATCGTCATCTCAGTGCACCCCCAGGGATCAGAGCCAGCACTACAGGTCAGGGATTGAACCTTGGCCACTTTGCTGGGTCTAAGCAGGCATTTTAGTCCACTGAGCTATCTGGCTGGCCCTAAAAAGGGAAAAAACATTAAAAAGAAAGAAAAGAATCAGATCCCTCTGAGGACAAGTGAACTTGAGACCAAAGAAAAAGTAGTAGCTAGGCATGGTGGTGCATGCCTGTAATCCCAGCACTTGGGAGGCTGAGGCAGGAGGATCGGTGTGAGTTCGAGACCAGCCTGGGCTACAAAAGTGAGCTCAAGGCCAACCAGAATTGCATAGCAAAACCTTGACGCACACACACACACACACACACACACACACACACACACAAAGAAAGAACAAGAAAAGAAAAAAAATAGTGTAGTTAAAGGAGCACCTGAGCCTCCTTCAGGACAGGGGATGGGAGCTGGGTGTGAGAGGTCCGTTGATGGCAACAGCTCAGTGTCCTGGACACTGCAGGTCTCCAGTTCTGGAGTTGTGCATTACTCTGTGGGCTGTTTTACTATCTCTCAGTAAGCTGACATTAGTTACTCTGGCTTGAAGCGCAAAGAAGGCCAGTTGACACAGGCTGTGTGCTTTCCTGTTTCGCACCAGCATACTTGGGTAAGTTCATGCTTATGGCTTTCTTTCTTTCTTTCTTTCTTTCTTTCTTTCTTTCTTTCTTTCTTTCTTTCTTCTTTCTTTCTTTCTTTCTTTCTTTCTTTCTTTCTTTCTTTCTTTCTTTCTTTTTTTCTTTCTTGTATTTTTGAGATAGAGTCTTGCTATGCAGTTCAGGCTGGCCTTGAGCTCACTTTTGTAGCCCAAGCTTGTCTCGAACTCACATGATCCTTCTGCCTCAGCCTCCCAAGTGCTGGGAATACAGGTGTGCACCACCATGCCTGGCTTATGCCTGAGGCTTTAGCCTTCTACTGGTATTTCCATGGCATAGATTCCCAGGAGCAGCCTTCATGGTTTTAAGAAATAAACTTTTTTTAGTTATGTATCTAGCCATTTTACTTTCTTTCTTTCTTTCTTTTTTTTTTTTTTTTTTTTTT
>PVJA010057314.1:0-10495 GCA_004027025.1 Myocastor coypus
GGGATTGCAGGCTGTACCACTGTGGTAAACATCTTTAGATAAATAACTAACAATTTAGAATAAGTATATTTGTTTTCTGCAAGATTTAGAGACAGTAAATGCCAATGAGCTTTTCAGATTCCTCAGAGAGGTTATGAACTGTGCACAATTATACAGTATTTCCTTGACACTAGGGTTGCCAGATTATTCAGATAAAAATACAGTACCAATTAAAATTTGAATTTCAGACAAATGATGTATATATATTTTTATGAGCAGAAGAGATTTATTAGGGTAAAGAAGGCTTCTATCCGAAAGAGGGACCGGAGAGGGCGTCCTGAGAGGGTGGTCCCCAACAAATGATATTTTTATACAAGCATCCCTCACATTTTGCATGGACACACTTGCACTAAAAATTATTATTTTTAGATTTGAAATTGGTATTTGACTGGATGCCTTGAATTCTAATTGGTAGACTTCACTTCTAAGGGAGTGAGGTCTTTTGATAGGTCTAAGGTAGAGAGGACATTATGTTTGTAAAAAGAAAAAATAAGTGTACCTGGTTGCCTTAATAATAATCAGATGTGTGTGTGTGTGTGTGTGTGTGTGTGTGTGTGTGTTTAGTGTGTGTTTAGTGTGTCTATGCATCTGCCCTATGCACACCCACAAATGTGTGCACTTAGGTGTGTACTGGGTGTGGTAGGTGGTGTTTCAGATGCGAGTTTCCAGAAAACCTAGAGCTCTAATTCTATTGTAAAACTACAAGATCTAGCCCCCCTTTCCAGTAACTTATTCCACACCTCATAAGGAGCCGTGTGGTGGCGCTTTACCACTTACCCATATCGTACATGCTCCTAACAAAAGACAAGTCTCCATATACCATTCTGTAGCTTAGAAATGCACAACTTATAAAACATCTGGAATCAACCCAAGGAGGGAAAAAATGTCCCTCTACAAATCCAGCATGCTGGAGGCAGAGAGCATGTGCTCAGAATCATTAACATCACATTTCTCTTTGGCAAAACGCCGCTCCATTCCTCACCCCCGCTAAGCTCCCAGAAGAGATCCACTCCGTGGCGCTAAGCAGAGGAGGCCACGCACCTCTGGGTTAGTGCCTGTCCAGTGTAGCACCTGACCACCATCCTCAGATTGCCTCCCAGCACTTGCTACCGGCACTCCACAGTTCCAGGCTAGGTGATGGGATTGAAGATTGGTGCCAAGGCGTCGTCACTTTCCGTTTTCAAGTACTGGTCTCTGTGGAACACTATCATTCAGAAAGATTTGCGAGGCGGCATTTTCACTTTCAACTGAAGCCTTTTGTTAGAATCAGAAAAGTATTAAATACTTAAAAATAAATCAAAATTGTACTATTGGAGAGAGGGGGCTTAATCCATCTGGGTTTTGTGGGGTTTGGTTTGTGTTCAGAGTGAGTTTAACTGCCTGTCTCTAGCACCCAGGCTAGCTCACCTGTGACCAGCATGCTTGGGAAGGATCTCAGAAGCGCTAGTGCCGGATGCACTGGCCATCACCCAATGCTGTCCCAGGAATCCTAGAGCAGACTTTGTCACTGTTAGCCCCACCTCCAGTGTGATGAAAAGACTCTCCTTCATCACCAGGATAACTGTTGTGGGAAAACTAGAACAGATTGTTTTTCCTGCCTGCCTGCCAGGTGAGCTGCTTCCCAGAAAGCAGACAGAAAGAGAAGGATAGGAGAAAGAGGGAGGGAAGAAGAAGGAAAAGAACAGGGAGGAGAAAGAGGCAGAATGAAGAAAGGAAACATCACAAGAACGGGAGGGGCATACTGAGAAGGGAGATGCCAGCTGTAAGATAATAGAAAAGTGATCATTTAAAGCCATTATCAACTTGCTGTGAATCCCAGATGGATTTTCTGGAGGCTGCAACCATTTTTCTTGTTAGGAATTCATGCATGTAACAAATGTCCTATGGGGCAGGGCTCTGTTTTGGGGATGCACAGGAGGCAGACATGCCCTGAGTACAAGTGTCTGCATCCTAATAAGGTGCAACAAACAGACAAGCAAACAAATAAACAAGACATCTTCAGCCTGTACAGGGCTGGAAGGAAGAAATGCAGGCATGGGATAGAACTGGAAAGAAAGGGAGATTTTAGACAGGAAACAGTGGACAGAAGGGCTACTCGGAGGAAGGAGAAGCCAGAGCGCTGAGGGGGAGGCATGGGCCTGAGAAGCAAGCAAGGCATGGAAGGAACATGTACAAAGTCTCACGGGAGCTGGACAACATGCTGGAGAGGGCAAGGACACAGGAGCCAGCACAGCCACGGCATAATGTGCCAGCGACTAAGGAGTGGAAGTGCTGGTGTGGTGCTCGAGGTGCATTAAATTAACAAATGCTTTTGTTATTGGGCACGTGGTATAATCAGAAATACAGTGAATGTTTAAACTTTTAAGACGGTAGAAGACATTAGCATCTATTCCCCTCAAAATATGCCCACACACACACACACACACACACACACTTGGAACACTCTTATGTCATCATCCTTGCCACCCCGCTCTGTATCTTTACAGGCACTGTCATGGCTGCCTTGATGTTCTAAATCAATTCTAGGAATTTAGAATTTGACTTTGGGAAGAGTAGGAAGTTGCATAGTGCCAGATCCTCTGGATAAGCTGGGTAAGACTGCACTGTCATGCTTTTATGAGGCTGCCTTACCATGGAGTGGCATTTGATAGAAGCATTCATGGTATTTTAAATTTCATCTAATAAAGACATGAAATAGAACTTCCAGAACTGCTTCAAAGCACTGCAAGAATGAAGGGATAAGTGTGTTTGAAGGAAGCAGCTGTTTGAGGGGGCTTAATGGTGATGCGTCTTCTACTGTCATACATTCTTAAAAATGTGACCATGCACTGTCTATTTTATTGGCTGCTGGCATGTCCAACATCTCACTGTAGGTAAACATGATCCTGGTGTGACTTGTCCAATACAGCCTCCATTTGGGGATTTGCTTCCGCATGATTGTCATGGATCTGAGAAGCGTGGCTTTGAATAGCCCTGAATATGTCTCTCCCTTGATTCTGCATCAGGAAACACCAGCTTTACTGGGGAGGAAGGGAAGCTGATCCGAAATGTATTTTACAAGAGATGAAATCCACACCTTTTGTTACCTAGGTGACTCCTTCCACAGAGACATGAGTGAGGCAACGGGCTGCCGAGGCAAGACCTCAGAGATAGGGAAAAAAAAATGTCTGTTCTTTCTGGGATCACTTGACCAAATCCTGGTCTTCACCTCAGGGGTCATTATGCGGAGTGAAATCCTTCAGCTATGGGGGACAAGCTCCAAATGTTTAGCTCTCCCAGAGTTAACTCTGAAGGTTAATTGAAACCAGAACGTTGTTGGCTAACAAGCAAGACAGACCTATCTGCTCTGGAGACAGCTAGGCAATCATGTGGGGCCTGGAAGGCTGCCAGACAGCCCAAGCAAAGGCAAAGGGACTGACTGCCTCGTGCATTTTAGTTAGCTCCAATTAGGCAGGAACCTGTTCCCCAGTATAGCGCATCATCTGGGCGGGTACTGGCATTTCTACCCCTGGACTGTACTCAGCACACGAGTGGAACTCCCTGCCACCTAATCTCCTCTTCTATCACCAGTGGGCACATCAACTCCTCCAAGGGCATGTTTTCTGCTGCAGAAAACACTGGACAAATTTGAACTCAGAAACCTGAGACTGCCTTTCAGAGTCACTGTGTTCTAGCTGGGTACATTCAGACAAAACACTCGCCTTCTCTGAACCTCATCTTTCTCATCTCTACATTTTAGATCTAGAAATTAGGTCAACTTAGCAGGACTAGGTATAGCAATTATGTTTAATGAACAGAATAAAAGCAGTGGCTGGTTCTGTAGAATATTTGCTAAGGAACTACAAAGTCTTGCTTCAACTTGGAGCCAGACTTAGAAAGCCCACAGACCTCCTGGTCATTGCAGCTTTAGGGAGCTAGGGATGGAATCAAGAGAAAAATAGAGGAAGTTTCCCAGATATGAGGACCTGAGTAGGGAATCCGATTGCCGTGTTAATCTCTGGAGATTGAACAAAGAGGAGTTTCACTGTTTTCAAAGAATCAGGATGTACAGACACAGAGCCACTTCCCTGGTAGAATTTATGAGTCCAAAAGGTCTGTGGTTAAGGCAGGCAGCTCATTCTGGGAGAAATTAAGTGTCGAATGCTGTGTTGCAGAATTCTTCTGGCACCCATTCGCAGAGTTTTACAGTCATCCTGACTCTGAGCTTTGGTTCCTTGTCAAAACATTGACTTTTCTCTGCAGCTCCTAACCAAGAAAACACTAGGCCATACCAATGAGTAATGTGTCTCTTAACACCTCTGTTGGAAAAGATGAGACACCTCAGACCCTGGGTCTAGATGCGTTTGGGGGCAGTAATGTTACACTGAAGTCATTTGCTCCTTGTCACACCAGGAGAACTTTATAGCTTTGGGGGCCACTAAAAGACTTTCCTCAGATGAATCAAGCTTCCAGAGTTGAGATGTCTAACATCATGCTCCAGATGAGAGAGGAGATATATAGGCAGATCCATCACACTGAGCGCTTGTCCTTGTAGAAACAGGAGTTCAAAAGGCAGGAAAATGTTACCACAGATCTGCACAATGGCTCCAGACCAACGGGCAGCCAGCAGACCCCAGCTTAAGAATTACTAAAAGCAAGTGAAGTCAGAGCCACCTAGTACCTACCTTACTTTGGCCCACTTCAAGCAGTCCCTGAGCCAGACTTGGGTACAGGTCACTATTTTTGGAGGTGACTTCAGGGAACAGAGGTGAAGGAGCAAAAGAAAGCATATAGAATAGTATAATATTGAGCTGAGCATCTCTATGGGCACTGACAGTCCTATCTTCTTGCCCAACCTTCCTGGGATTTTCCGTATAACAGGGTATGATGTACCTTAGAGCTGCCTCCCTGAAGGATGAGGTGCTTGGTGCTCACACTATTGCCTGAGTATGTTAACCCTCTCACACTTCCAGGCTACACATATGCGTGGTGGGTCATACTCTCAGAGCTCAGAGGAAACTGAGTCATCAAAGCAGAGACTTCAGGATGCCTGCCCTGAGACGGGCCCTAGTGACATGCGTGACACTGTGCAGGAGACACTGATGAATGCCTGGAGGATGTGACACAGGGCCAAAGAACCATCTGCAACAGCACCTGTCCCAGTGGTGTGTGAGCACTATGGGAGGACAGAGGAATAGAGAAAAAATATTGCAGCTGCACCAACTTCTAGGAAAGTCTGGAACAGATGCCTGGCCATCAGTGTCCACCAAGGAGGCACAACTTAGAGTAGAAGGATAACAGCAAATGATTTTTTTAAAAAACAAAAATTGTCTGCACTGGCTATAGATCTCTCAAGAGGCCAACTTCTCAGGGATGGGTGGCCTTTTTCTTTAGAAAAATACTTCAGAGGATCTTTTCAAGTACGTGTACATGTGTGTTTGTGAAAATATAGGCCTAGGGCACAGTAGGAAGGAGAGAGAGCTCAGCTCTGCTATTACACTAGAATTTTTGTGTTGTTTGTTTGAAGAGACCTTCGGATGAGAAGAACAGAAACAATGGAGCTTGGCGGAGGAAGGATGCCTGAAGTCAAAAGGGGTGAACCTTACAGAAAAAAGACAGTGAGGCAGGTATTCCCTGTAGTGGAAATAGGACAAGAACCACTAGAGTGTGAAAGCTGGTGAAATGCCCATTCCAAGTATGCCAACTGTGCGATATGCTGATATTGTCTGGTGTCCTTCACAATCAGTGGGAAATATCTAGGCCTCTCATTAGCAGTGCTTTGGGGAATACAGAACATTAGGTGATGGAAGGTGGGAAAAAAGCAGTAACCGTGGGGAAAAGAACAGGCAGCAAGACTTCAGCAAAGATGAATGCTCAGGATTGTGTGTTCTTCTAAAAATTCTCAGGAAAGCTGAAAAGATACCCAGCATCTGTAGATGCATGACAAATAGCGACTTGAATCTGCCCATCTGAAGTTTAAAGCAACCCCGTCCTTATAAGCCTGAGGAACACAGGGCACATAGATGTCACCTGCTCAGTCAGGATCCTCAGGAGAAACCAAGGCATAGGGTCCTCCAGGAGAGGTTAGCACCAAGACTGTTCTCATGAGATGCAGAGGACTCAAGGGGTACAGCAAGGCACTCAAGGCCAGCAGCTGAGGGAGTCATTCTTGCCTGAGCCTGAAGGGGCAAGGGCAGAGGATGCGCCCCTGCAGAATGGGCTACCAGAGGGAGCTGGGATTTTTGTAAGGGAACCAACCCTTGCCACATTCAGCCTTCCAACAAGGAAGATGGCATGTGAACTCAGCCATCTCTCTGCTCTGTGCTGCCACTGCTGTCCACTAACCAAAGTCAGCAGGAAGTGGAGGTGAAATGAGCCAAGTTAGTGCATCCCATGAGCCAGACTATGGTTGGCGTGTGAGCAGAAGAGGCGTACGGAGAAAACTGGCTTGCTTGCTACCAAATCAGCCCTCAACTGTCTCTGCATTGTGCAGTAGGAGTGGGTCTCACACACCGGGGGTTTGTTCTGCTTTAGGAAGTGGTCAGCAGAACTGTAGATCCAGAGAAGATTCTCATGCTATGGTGGTCTTTGCCGGACTTCTACATTCTACATTACAGAAACCTACGTTACTCAGAGAAACTCAAAAAAGGAGTTTGTGGTCTTAAGCTGGGAATTGGGACTATGGAGAGAAAATATACTTGTCATAGACACAGATCCCCAGTATTTTAAAAGCAAATAGCCAAATTTTAGAATCAGTTGGAAACAGTATTGCAGGTCATCCAATAGAGGAAGCCAGGTTGTGGCTAAGGATCCCCTGTGGCTGCAGCCTGGCAGGCTCATGGCATCTGGAGCTAGTTCAAGGCTGAACTTAGATCAACTACTTCTAGAAATGGAATTGGCAGTCACAGTTTGTGCCCAGAAGAAAACAGTGGGTAAATGAGGATGAAGTGGGAAGCCCAAGCCAGACGCCACTCTCATGAGGAGCTCTGTAGCATCCAATGCACTTCCCAGGCTGTGCTACCACACAGCGTCTTGTGCTTCAAAGGGCTGCAGTTAGCCAGGCCTTTCTTGGCTACAAGCCTGTGGAAACTACCAGGGCATACAGCTGACATGCTTCCAGGAGACACACGTATTCTCAGAAGGCTATGGGCGCTTCCACCTGAAACGAGATGCCCACTGCTGTAGGGGAAGCATGCAGAACTCAGAAGGGTAATCCAAAGGGGGTCAGGGAAGGTTGCTTTCTGATGCAGTCTGCCATGAGACTGATCTCCGTGGTTTTCCCTGACATTAGATTTGACCTGATTTATGTATGCAGTGGAGAGGGAATTTCTGAGAGATCCTATTTGTGGAATGACCTGGCACTTATTGAGTATGGCCCTTGGGCAAAGACTTAACTCTAGGCTTTATTTTTTTCTTCCACCAAAGACCTACAATCCCTATCTTACTGCATCTACTTTATGGGCTGGTTCTGTAGATCAAATATAAAAGCACCTTAAAGGACAGAAAAGAAGTATGTGACTTATCAGGCTGCAACATTAGAAAATGATGAGGATGCCAGGACTCCCCGGATTTTCTGATTGAAAGAGAACCCCTCATTCAGGGAGCTTGTCCTAGAAGGTCACCATCCTGATGCCCCCCCCCCACACACACACACACCACTGTCCCGGAGAGGTGCAAGACATATTTTATTATAACACAGTATTATTCAAGAACTCACTCAAAAATGCACACAAGGATCATTCAAATTTTTGATAGATTACAAAGGATGACTCGACAAGGCATTTCTGAACTATAAAGTCACTCTTTGAATTCCTAATGACTGACCATGTCCCCAAAGTCTAAAATGTGTGACAACTGAAGCCAGGCTAACATTGGGGTTCTGTGCTCTGCATTAAAATAAATGGCTTGTTAAGAAAAGTTATAGTTTACAAGCATAGAAGAATGACAATTAGGGCCAGCCAAATAGCTCAACAGACTAAAATGCCTGCAGGCAGGCACAGGGGCAGAGGTTCGATCCTTGGGCCTGCTGTGCCAGCCCCATCCCTGAGGCACACTGAGATGGCAATTGAGACTTGGAGTGGCGGCATGCACCTGTAATCTCAGCTCTTTGGAGGCTGTAAACAGGTGGATCACTGTGAATCCAATCTACTAGTGAGACCCTGAACACCCTAGAGACCCTTCCCTAAAAAATACAAGAAAGAGAGAGAGAGAGAGAGAGAGAGAAGGAAGGAAGAAGGAGAAGGAGAAGGAGAAGGAGAAGGAGAAGGAGAAGAAGAAGAAGAAGAAGAAGAAGAAGAAGAAGAAGAAGAAGAAGAAGAAGAAGAAGAAGAAGAAGAAGAAGAAGAAGAAGAAAGAAAGAAAGAAAGAAAGAAAGAAAGAAAGAAAGAAAGAAAGAAAGAAAGGAAGGAAGGAAGGAAGGAAGGAAGGAAGGAAGGAAGGAAAGAAAGAAAGAAAGAAAGAAAGAAAGAAAGAAAGAAAGAAAGAAAGAAAGAAAGAAAGAAAGAAAAAAGGACGACAGTTAACCCAGTGTGTACCTGTCTTGCTCTCTCCATCACTGACTTCACTCTGCCAACTGGCCTTCTGCCAGAGGCCAGGCGGGGACAGCAGGGCTACTGGGCTAGTAACCTTGAGGATTGCTGCAGAGTTGAGGCTGCCTCCAAGAACAATCGGTGCATCAAGATGACTCTGGCCCAAGCTGAGTGCTCCAAAGTATACAGAATGAAGGAGATTTGCTGCTTCAGCAATAGGACCCAGAAGCCCATAGGTGCTGGGGACCAGTAGCCCACTGAGAACTGGGTTCAGAGGGCAGACAACTACTGTTCCACTGAGCAAACAAGGAAGCCCCAGTCTCATGCAATCTGCAGGGGACTGATGCAGAGGAAAGCCTTCCCAAGTGCAGCTCTTCTGCACATTGGCAACAAGATAAAAAGAGAATATGCGCAACTTAGGACTTCTTTGGATTGGAGGCTTGTCTGTACTAAACTAAATATTTTTTTTATTTTTTTTTTTTTATTTTTCTTGTTTCAGAACTTTGTTTGTTTATTTACTTATTTTTATGCCCGTTTCAGCCTGCCCTGAGGGCAGGGCTGGTGCAGCATGTGGTGCCAGGGATCGAACCTCAGTCCCTGCAGCCGCTTAAGCTTTCCTAAGCAGATGCTTTAGACCATTGAGCCATCCTGTCAGGCCCTGTACTAAACTATAGATTTACTGTAGCCAGCCCTTAGATATTACCAACTACTGTCTTAGTCACTTTTTACTCGTTGCTGGGAGAAATACCCGACACTCAAAATGAAGGAAGGAAAGGTTTATTTAGCTCACAGTTTGTGGAGGTTTCAGTCCATATTCGGCAGGCCCAAGGCTGAGTGGAGCAGGACGAAGAGCATCCAGTTCATGGCAGCAGAACAGCAACAAAATGGTGGCAGAGGGAGCCAACTAAACAGGGCAGCAGAGAGCAACACCTCTAGTCTATCTCTCTGTCTCTCTTTATATTACATTCAGGCTCTCTGCTTCAGCCTCCGTCTTAGGCTACACCCATAATCCCAGAAATACTGAGACCCATAATCCCATCAGTACTAAAATCCATAATCCCAGGGATCATGGATCAAGTTTCAAACTCTAGAAGTGCCCACCCCCTGACTCATGAGGCTTTGGCGGGACAACTAGACATAAACCATAACAACTACTTAAAACGAATTGTTACCAAAACGTTTAGAAAAAAAAACACAGATTAAGCATATTGACTATGATTCTTCTTTAAGGAATAGGTAAGGGCAATAATAATGACAGAGCAACTGGGTGATTTCCCCACCCATTGTTAGTAATGGCCTCTCAGCAGACTGATGGATGACGATTCCCTTGGTGGAGAGCCAGCAGCCCTCACCCTGTGGCAGGGACCTGCGACTGGGAGAACTTGCAAGGGATTTGATTTGAGAGATGCCTAGCTGCTGATGGATGAGGAGAGCTGGGAAGAGACATAGCAGCATCAACACGGAACTGTAAAGAGAAGAAGAGGGGCAATTATCTTGTTCGCCTCTTCCTACTCTCACTTCCGGTAGACCCGGAGGAAGACAAGCAGAGAGAAACCATGGAGGTCACTTGATCCGCTTTCCAGCTGCTTCTGCACCTAGTCACGAAAGCCGCAGAGATGCAGGCAAGAGGCATAGATGTGAGGAAAGCTCTGGACGTCCGTCAATTTCAGGGAAAGAGTCTCCGCTCTACACCTGCAAGGGATCTTGGCTAATGGGGGCTCCATCCTCGGGTAGCTGCTGCACCAGCAGGAGGAGGAAAAAGGAAAGCAGCCCGGCTCAGCCCAGAAATGACGTTTTCTGTTCACATACCCTTGGCTAAAACTAGTCACGCAACCTCACTGAGGTGCAAAGGGAGGAGAAAGTAGCATGGCCAGAAAAGAAATCTACACATGCTGTTGCTCCTCCCTCCCTCCCTCCCTCCCTCCCTCCCTCTCTCCCTCTCTCCCTCC
>PVJA010057315.1:0-10446 GCA_004027025.1 Myocastor coypus
GAGAGGAGAGGAGAGGAGAGGAGAGGAGAGGAGAGGAGAGGAGAGGAGACTCTCGCTGCACCTGCTGCACCTGCTGCAGGGCCAAGAGCTGCTTTGCACATCTGCGCAACTAAGTGAGAAAGGGAGACGGTCCCACCTGGTCTCTCCGAACCTGGCTTTCAGCAGGTTGAATGGGAGAGGGAAGAATCCATGTGCGACCAGCTTCACGGTGTGTCGTTTGAGTGGGATGTTGAAAGGGAATCGCTGGAACCTCCCCGGAGTCCGGGAAGCCCCGCCCCTGGCAGCAAGCCCCTCTCGGCAGCTCTGCTCCTCCCGTGTGCCTCACCCAGCCCCCAGCCCCCAGCCCAGCACTCACCTCGGCCGTGTAAATGTAGATGGTGTTGAAGTTGGCGGCCACCAGGGCTCTGAGCATGAAGAGGAAGCCGATGAGGCCGGCGCTGGAGGACAGGGAGCAGAGGGAAGGTATGGGGTGACGGGGGGGGGGGGGGGGGCTGACACCCCAAGCTGGTGTCCCACGTGCGCCGCCTGGCCCCCAGAGAAGCAAGGCCTCGAACAACCAGGCCCACAGCCTGGAGGTCTGCAGCCGGCCCCCTGCATCTGCCGGTGATTACTTCCAGGCCCCCAGCCCATGGACACCCAACCCCGCCGATGTTCCGCTGGGTCTCTCCTACACGCTGGTGTAGGGCTGGCCAGATACCTCAGTGGACTCAAGCACCTGCTTAGGCAGAGCACAGCGTCCAGGGTTTCATGCCCAGCGTGCTGTGCCAGCCCCGCCCCTGCAGTGCGCTGAGACAGCAGCTGAGACTGGGGGTGGTGGGCGCCTGTAACCCCAGCTCCTGGGAGGCTAAAAACACCAGGATCCCTACGAGTCTCATCTACATAGTGAGACCCTGTAGACACCGTAGCCCCCGTCCTAAATTAAAACAAGCAAACAAAAACTAGCGTAGTGTGTGCACAGCATCTTGAGATCACATAAGGACACCTAATCCAAAGAAATGTTATGGAAATAGTTGTCCCGCGTGCTGTTTAGGGAATAACAAAGGCCAAGGTCTGCTGCACCTGCTCAGTGTAGATGTAAAACCTGTTTCTTCTCTGGTATTGGGGAATGAACGCAGGGCTTTCACAACTGAGCGACACCCACAGCCTTTGTAACGCTTCGAGACAAGGTCTTCAATTGCCCAGGCTGGGCTCAAACTTGTGATCCTCCTACCCTCAGCCTCCCAAAATCATACCCAGCTCACTATATATATATATATATATATATATGATTTTTTTTTCCTTTTACATTAAGATCTCACGATGAAATTCAGGCTGATCTTTAACTCTGTGTAGCCCTGTAGCAGCAGATGATAGCGGGTGAGGAGGAGCTCCCACGGAGGGGACCACATGTGAGGGAACAGGGGAGCTCTTTAGGGTGAACTCATGACCTACCGATGCCCCTGACTTTGGGCCAGGACTCCCAAAGTTGTCAGTAGACGGCTGAGCTTTGCTTTCAGGTTATAGACTTTTCAGGTTTCCATAGTAACCACAGGACCCCCATGTTCAGGAATTTTGTTAGAATTCTCACGTTTCCTGGACACGGTTGACCATCCCTCTGCCACGGGGCAGCGTGGTTTAATGTCTGCCCTGTTCCCCCGTTGGTCTTATCTGTTCCTATTTTATGACCCTGGTTTTCTCTAAGTAAGTTTGTGGTCAGCTACATGGGAGGGGACGTGTGAGGGAGGGAGTGTATGTATAGTTTAAGTGACCTTCAGTGACCTTCATTTAAAATGGAGTCTCAGGGGGCTGGGGAGGTAGCTCAGTAGAATAAGTACTTGCCTGGCAAATGCAAGGATCTGAGTTCAAAACCAGGTCCTTCAATAATAATAATAATAATAATAATAATAATAATAATAATAATAATAATAATAAAATGGAGTCTCTTCTACCTCATCAGCCCAGGCTGACCTGAGACTCACAGCGGCCTCCACCTGGGCCTCCCAGGTACTCAGCTCACACACATGCACCACCACGCCCTGCTTAGATTTCTTTTTATTCTTTCTTTCTTTCTTTCTTTCTTTCTTTCTTTCTTTCTTTCTTTCTTTCTATCGTCAATCTGCACAAAATGTTCCCAAACGCCTAAAGCAAACACATACCTGGAAGTACAAATATTGAGGAGAAGGAAAAATAAAGCCGTGCATCCCATGGTGACAGAAAGGCTCAGTCGTCTCCCCAGGAAATTGATGCCCAGGATGTTCAAAGGGTTCACTGCAAGGCAAACAGCAAGGACCGTTTCTGTACCCTCGGGATGCAGCAGCACTTAGCAGGGCTGGCAGGGATGCATCCGCACCAGGTCAGAAAGTAGCAGCCTCCTCCCAACTGCTTGAATGTTCCTGCAGAGCTCAGCCACAGCATCCTGCAGCTCGAAGCCCCCTCCATCCGGTCTCCCCACATGGATCCACAATCACTGAACCCTGGTGCGCATAAAGGTTGTGTTACATGCAGGATGTTCACTGTGTCACAGAGCTTTATGGTTCATGGCCACATGGCTAGACCTGTGCTTTGGATGATGGGTACTCATTCTCACGGAATTCAGTGCCACTTACTCCTAAGTACCATCATTTGGTGTCAGTTAAAGAAGAAATAATGCTTCCAACGGAAATCAAAGAGGCGCGTGCCTATATCCCAGCTCTGGGAGGCTGAGGCAGGAAGATAGCAAAGATGAAGGCAGTCTGGGCAGCTTAGTAAGACCCAGAAGGAAGGAAGGAAGGAAGGAAGGAAGGAAGGAAGGAAGGAAGGAAGGAAGGAAGGGCAGATAGACTGTTATACAGTCAGGATGGAAATCTAGTAAGTCATTCCCATTTCAGAGAGGTTAAAGAGTATGTGATTCTATAGGGATTTAAAGTTTAGAATATCAATGATTGTTGGAAAATTAGCCAGGTATGGTGGCACACACCTATAATCCCAGCACTTGGGAGGCTGAGGCAGGAGGATCAGTACAAGTTCAAGACCAGCCTGGGCCACAAAAGTGAGCTCAAGGCCAGCATGAGCTGCATAGCAAGACCCTGTCTCAAAAAACAGGAAGAAAGAAAGAAAGAAAGAAAGAAAGAAAGAAAGAAAGAAAGAAAGAAAGAAAGAAAGAAAGAAAGAAAGAAACCTGTTCTAGGTTATGTCTACGGCATTTGATATTCAGACAGATAGTAAAGTTAAGCTCAAGTACCCATGTTATAGGGTAACAATATCATTAAGCTGCTCTTCTGGAGGGTCAATAACTTAGGTTTACAGACCAAAAAATTAGAGGAAAAGAAGGGCTACAAGAATAGCTAATATTTGAAGGCCCTAGCCCTTTGAGGTCAGTGAGGACTCAGGACATAAGAGAACCTGTGCTGTGACATCCTGTAACTCAGTGGTGTTCCAAATTTTCTATTCAAGGAGATTACGGGGCCACAGAGGAAAGTGACCAACAATGTATAGTGTACCTAAGGAGAGTCACCTAGAGAGAAAAACATTCTCTCAGGCTTTCACAGAGGGCAAATTGGTCAAGCAATGGCTGTGACTCATCCAGATGGCTGACATGGACAAAAGTTCTACAAAATTCTGTACATGGTTTCAAGGTAAATCCTGAGGGGATTTGACCAACCTTGTCAGATTCAAAGGTTATATTTTTTGTTATATAGGTCTTGTTTTATCTTGGTCTTAACCATTCAGCAGAAAAGTATAACCACTAGGTATAAAAAGTAAAGCCAAATTAATATACTGAGTTGTAAAAGGTTCAAGTCAACAACTTCTGACCCTGCCATTTCTTTGGATAACCCATTACTACCATGGGCTATTGGACTATAAGGGGTTATTTTGCTGAATTCATGCAATATTTTTAATGGCAATGGAACACTATCTCTGACAAAACAAAATAAAAAAGGGGGATATAAAAAAGTGGGAGTCATGGGGCCCAGCAGGATGGCTCAGTGGTCTAAAGCGCCTGCTTAGAAAAGCTTAGGCAGCTGCAGGGACCGCGGTTCAATCCCCGGCACCACATGCTGTGCCAGCCCTGCCCTCAGGGCAGGCTGAGCCACCCATAAAAATAAATAAATAAACAAACAAACAAAAGTTCTGAAATAAAAAATAAACAAACAAATAAATAAATAAATAAATAAATTCTAAAAAAAAGAAAAAAAGTGGGAGCCAGGTGTGGTGGTGCATACCTGTAATCCCAGCACTTGGGAGGCTGAAGCAGTAAGATCAGTGCAAGTTCAAGACTGGCCTGGGATACAAAAATGAGCTCAAGGCCAGCCTGAACTGCATATCGAGACCCTGTCTCAAAAAGACAAAGGGGGGGGCAGTGGGATATAAATGAAGGACCATTTGTAGTGATATATATATATATATATATATATATATATATATGTTTTGTATATACAAAATAGGACAGATATACAGCTACTTTCTCAGTTCAATGAGAAGAAAGATTTGTACTAATAGTGTTTAGACAAGATATTGTGTTTAGGGGCCCAGTGGGATGGCTCAGTGGTCTAAAGTGCCTGCTTGGGAAAGCTTGGGCAGCTTCAGGGACCGCGGTTCGATCCCCGGCACCACATGCTGCACCAGCCCTGCCCTCGGGGTGGGCTGAGCCGGCCATAAAAATGAGTGAATAAACAGAGGTTCTGAAACAAGAAAAAAGTAAATAAATAAAATAAAATAAATCTTTAAAAAAAAGATATCATGTCTGCATCTTGTACCCTGAATAACTACTACGAAGACAATAATATGCAAGGTATTAATTATTGTAACTGTCCTACTAACCTGTTTTGAAACTGTTTTGTTGCTATTTTATCCTGTTTCTCATTAAAATGAATAAAAATATATAAAATAAAGAATATATGAGCATTGTGTGTCTGTGTCTTAGAAATTACATAATACAGGGACCCACAGCTTTGATCCTCCTCTGCGCTCTTCCCCACACGAACCCAAAGTCAAAGCGGACTGGTGGGATTTGGGGCCTTGTGTAGTTCTACCAGGCAGGACCCAGGTCCCAGGCTCACCGCTCTCTCCTGAGATTCAAGATGCATGCGACCTCCCTGCCCTGCTCCAGACCAAGCGGAGAGGTACCGACACACCCAGGGACACGTACGTGCAATCTCCCCAAGGGTGCTGATGATCATGGTCCGGTAGTCTGAGGGGGCAAACAGGTGGCAGTAGCAGGGGCTCCGGCTTCCCTCCGAGTCCATGCTGTGCACCTCCTGGGACTCTGACTTCGCCCCACACACCAGGTCCCGTTCCAGCAGTTCAGCGCTCGCCAGGATGACCCCGTAGTAGGCAAAAGAGATTCCCAGCCTAGAAGGACAGAAACATCACAGCAAAGTTCAGACCACCCCCGAAGAATGAAAGGGAAACAAGCAGCAGAGGAAAAGAGGGAGGCATCTCAAGCAGAAGGCACAGGGCAGAAAAGGCAGAGAGGGCTGGTGAGATAGCTCAGTGGGCTAAAGAACCGCTTAGGCAAGCTTAGGCAAAGCTCAGGGACCATGGTTTGATTCCCAGCACCATATGTCATGCCAGCCCTGCCCCCAGTGCAGGCTGAGCCGGTCACCAGGGGAGGGCAGGGGAGGGCAGGGGAGGGCAGGGGAGGGCAGGGGAGGGCAGGGGAGGGCAGAGGTTCCCTCCATGGTGTCAGTGCTCATGGGAAACACATGTGTATGCATTTCCATGGGGTACTCAGCAGCTACACCACTGGTCCCTAAGATATGCATGCTTTTGCCTATGTCAGATTCCTACCAGCAGTCTCCCAAAGGGGTAGGCGCATGTGAGCCACAGCCCGCTGCACGGAGGCCCTAGCTCCACGGCATCCCTCCCAGCACTAGGTGCAGCCACTCTTTCCCTCTGTAGCCTGGCTCGTGGATGTATCTTACTATGCAGATTACTATCTAATCCACATTCCCTGGTGACTGTGGGTGGAACATGTCTCAGCATTTTTAACTAATGTACACTTTTGGTGCTGTGCCTGTTTAAGTCTGTTGTCTAGTTTCCAGTTGGGTTGTCTTGCTTTATCCTGTTAAAAAAATTGCACATACAGTCTCCTAAAATGCTGTGATAACTAGTATCTAGAGGTTCCCCCAAAGACTCATTGATGGGGTTTTTAGGAAGTAGCTGGATTAAGGGTGTGTGACACTGGATTAGTTCACTAGTTGACTTAGCAGAGTTCTTGAGGTAGACATTTGAAACCTCACCCTGGCACCACCCAATGGCCTTGTAACCGAGATGGGATAAAAGGGAAAGGGAGGCTGCTGCTGCTTCCTGCTCCCTGTCCGTCCTGCCGTGGGCTGTCTCTCCCCTGGGAGGCCCCTCTGCCATGCTGTCCTGCCCTGAAGCCAGCCAACTCTAGACTGAAATGTCAACAAATTGAGCTGAACTAAAACTTTCTTTCTTTAACTTGTGAGTTCCAGGTGTCTTGTCCCAGGCACACACACACACACACACACACACACACACACACACACACACACAAGATAACTAAGATATATACATATCTCCAAAGTCATGTAATCACCAAATTTCTCCTGCCACTCGGCAGCATACAGGTCAGTCTTCTCACGATACACATGGAGCGGTCACCTAACATACGAAGCACTCTTTGCCCTTATTTTTTCCTAAACAAGTCCTTGGTTATGCAAGGTCAAGGCTGCAGAGACAGGAAGCAGAGGGCAGAGGGTCTCAAGAGGATGCCCACTGAGCCTGTAACTGAGGACCTCAAAGGATCAATTTTTCTGCATGATAAAAGGAAAAAAAACAGGTTGCAAAAGGGCAGGAATTGTGCACCTATCATAACATCAAGATGCTGATCGTAGACAATGTGAGAGTCCCATCCCCCTTAAAATTTTCTTGTTTCTGCTGCTGGTAGTAGTGGTGGTGGAGGAATGATATAATTAGAGAACACGTAGCTGGAGGAAATGTCTGGAGTCTGTCTCATGTCTTCCCCAGGAATACTGAGAGCAGATCTGCAGGAACCCCCGACCCTCTCCCTCTTGTTCTGTCTTTTTGAGCTAGGGTCTTGCTATGTAGTTCATACTGGCCGCAAACCCACAGCAATCCTCCTGCCTCAGCCTTCCAAGTGCAGCCCCTGGCCCCTTATTCACAGGAAAAATGCTCCAAGCCACCCCCCAGGGGAGCTTTGCTAAAATCCCAAATTGTACCAAACCCTACATCAGTGATGGTGAAACTTTTAGAGCCTCCGATGATACCAACAGCCCACTGTGATGTGGTGCTATAGGATCGTGACTCCTGTCCTACACATGTGGGAGAGTTTTCCCTACACAAACCAGTGATAAAATTGAAATATAAATTGGGCACGGCTGGAGATTAACAGCCCATGATAAGAAGAAAGTGTAACACACTTTACTATGAGCTATGGATGTCTCTCTAGTGAGTCAAGACAAATGTCAATATTTTCAGACCATGCTGGTCCAAGGGGTAATAGAATTCAGCGGAAGCAACACCACAAATAAAGGGGTACTATTCTAAAACCATGATCCTTGGTGCCTCAGTTTATGGAATTAGGTTTTCTTACAGTTTTGGGGGAGGATGGCCTTGTTTGTGTTCTTTATCTAGAGCAAGGTTTGCAAACAGAAGCAAAATTGCGCTGAATGTTTTTGTTTGTAAATTTGTTTTCCAGTAAAAGCGCTTGTGAACTGAGGTGTTACTGTATTTAAAACTGATTTTGAAATAATTGTGTTCTTACCATATGACCCAGATCTGTAGAGTAGTCCGCAAGTATTTAGCATCCAGGAGGTCCGAAAATCTTCCCCTTTTATCCTGGGGTAACGAAAGCAGGGGAGAGAATACCTTTCGCAGGTTAGAGACGTGTGCATATTTCGGCAGCATTTTATTTTATTTATTTATTTTTTAAGCATTTTATTTTTTAATTTATTTTTTTCTTGTTTCAGAACTTCTGTTTGTTTATTTATTTTTATGGGCGGCTCAGCCTGCCCTGAGGGCAGGGCTGGCACAACATGTGGTGCTGGGGATCGAACCGCGGTCCCTGCAGCTGCCCAAGCTTTCCTAAGCAGGCGCTTTAGACCACTGAGCCATCCCGCTGGGCCCCTTGGCGGTATTTTAGACCACAGTAAACAATAGTAAGTCAGGTGTGATGGTGCAGGCCTGTAATCCCAGCACTTCAAGAGGCTGAGGCAGGAGGATTACAAGTCTGAGCAACTGAGCTCTTCAAAAAATTAAGTGAAAAGGCCCTACGTCCAGTCCTGCGTCACCAAAAGGAAAAGACATCTGGGCTTGGTGGCACTTGAGAGGCTGAGGTAGGAGAAGTGTCACAAATTCAAAGGCCAACTAGAACAACATGGTGAGTCGCTGTCGCAAACTCCTCCCCTTCATCCCCACAAAACGCAAGGAAAGTAAGAATACATAAGGCGACAGGGCAGAGAGAGAGAACCACTCCAGTGCACCTGACCCAAAACATCCCTCCATACCTCCATCTCAGCCACTCGCTCTTTGGCCTCGACAGAACTCACTGGATTTAGGATCTGGCCCTACCCACTCCTCCTCCTCACCCGCGTTGCTCAGGGCCAGGGAGGAAGAAACACTGTAGAAATCGAGACTTGAAAAAAAAAGGAAAGAAATCGAGACTTGGATAGGGCTGGCCAGATAGCTCAGCAGACTAAAGTTCAGTCCCCTAGGTGCTGTGCCAGCCCCACTCCTGGGTCTCACTGAGACTGGGCATGGTGGTGCATGCCTTAATCCCAGCACTTGGGAGGCTGAAACAGGAGGATTACTACGAGTCCAATCTGTGTGGTGAGACCTTGTAGATCCTGTACTAAATACAAGGAAGGAAGAGAGGGAAGGAGGGAGGGAAAGAAGGAAGAAAGAAGAGGAGGAGGAGAAGGAGGAGGAGGAAGAGGAGAAGGAGAAGAAGAAGAAGGAGGAGGAGGAGGAGGAGGAGGAGGAGAAGAAGAAGAAGAAGAAGAAGAAGAAGAAGAAGGAGAAGGAGAAGGAGAAGGAGAAGGAGAAGGAGAAGGAGAAGGAGAAGAAGAAGGGAAGGAAGGAAGGAAGGAAGGAAGGAAGGAAGGAAGGAAGGACTTGGAAACCCGAGGAGGAGTCCATTTCAATTAACATTAAAAGGAAAAAGCTTACTCGAAAGGACAACAGAGCCTGTGTACGAGAACTGTGAGTCTGAAGAGGAGATAGAGTGCCAGTTCCTCCATCTCTGTGGAGAAGTTCGCAGGACTTCTAAGCCGTGGTCAGAGCCGACTCAGTACTTTGCAATAAATAAATCAGTAAGGATGGGTAACCTGAGATTGTGCCGTGATGCATTTTTTATGGAAAGCTCACAGTGTTCTGGAAGCTGCGCACGTGACCACCAGCTGCTCTTCTCCCCAGCGCCGCAGGCCTTCCAGAGACTGGGCGGGACACTCCAAGTTCGGGGCTCCGTTGTCTACACACAGCCCGAAGGCAAGCTAGGGATCCACTGCACCTGGGGCTCCCGAACTCGCTCCCAGGGGCCATTAGTGCCCGCAGCCCGCACACAGATGGCTCAGGCGGTCCTGCCCCCGGCACCCCGCCCTTCTCGCTCCCCACCTCCTGTCTATGCATACCGGCTGCTTTGAGCCCATTCTTTTATACACAAGGCTCAGCTCATAAACCAGACCATGAGAAACTTCTATACAGAAGTAGAGAAGCCTCGCAACACAGGAAGTGAATTATAAGCCAGCTAGAAAATGGAAATTAGAGCCAGGCGTGGTGGCACACGCCTGTAATTCCAGCCCTTGGGAGGCTGAGGCAGGAGGATCGGTGAGAGTTCAAGACCAGCCTGGGCTACAAAAGTGAGCTCAAGGCCAGCCTGAACTGCATAGGGAGACACTGTCTCAAAAAGATAATAATAATAATAATTATTATTATTATTATTATTATTATTATAAATATATACATATAAAAATGTTCTAGGGGCTCAGGAGATAGCTCCGAGGCACAAGTGCCTGCTGGGCAAGTGCAAGGTCGTGAGTTTGAACCCTGGTCCCACAAAAAAAAAGAAATGTTCTGCATCACTGGTCATTCAAGAAATGCAAATGAAGGCTGGCGAGATAGCTCAGCAGTCTAAAGTGCCTACTTAGGCGAGCTTAGGCAGTGGCAGGAACCATGATTCGATCCCCAGCACCACATGCTGCACTAGCCCCACCCTCAGGGCAGTCAGAGCCAGCCATAATATTAAAAAGAAAAACAAAAGAAATGCAAATGAAAACAACACTAAGATTGTATTTCACCCTAGAACAAATGGCTAACCTGAGGCAGTCAGCCAGTAACAAAAGCTGGATGGGCTGTGCAGAAAAAGAGACCCTTCATTGTTGGTGGGAGGGTAGGCTGGTACGACTGCTATGGAAATCAGAGTGGAGATTCCTCAAAAAATTGGGACTAGAGGTCCCGTTTGACCCAGCTATTTCCTTTTTTTTTTTTTTTTTTTTTTTTTTTTTT
>PVJA010057316.1:0-10488 GCA_004027025.1 Myocastor coypus
CTGTTAACAGCTGGAATTATAGGAGCACGCCACCACGCCCCATCTCAGTTGCCATCTCAGTGTGCCCCAGAGGTGGGGCAGATATGGCAGGCAGGAACTTACACCACTGAGCTATCTTCCAGCCAGTTCAATTAATTTTTGTGGAACTGGAAATTGAACTCCCCAGTCTTCATACCATCTATATCCCAAACCCTCTGTTATTTTTTTATTTTTAGGTAGACTCTTGTTTAGTTGTCCAAGCTGAACTCAAACTTGTGATCTTTCTAACTCAGCTTCCCAGAATGCTGAGATCATAGGCATGCACCACCCCATTGTCTGAGACTAGGTTTTTTTAAACCCAGAGTAAGGATTATTACTCCTTTTCTTAAGCACCCTCTGATAGTTTTCCTTTTTGCTCGTAATGAAATCCATTTGTTTATGTATCCTATAAGGCTCTATATGCTCTGGTCCACTGTTGCTTCTGACTTACCTCTATGTTCACTCTCCTCAAGTAAATCAAGCCTTCTAGCTTTTCATCTCTCAAGTTGTGCATCTGTGCTGCACATTCCCTCCAGAGCATCCTTCTGCTGCTTGTTCTGCCTGGAACCCTTTCTCACAGCTGTCATAACTGGCTCTGTTGCTTTGCCCATGCTGCAGTACACATATGATGAGAGGCATTCCTGCCTTCCTTGTATAAACTGTATAGTTCCTTCTTTACTGTTGCCTTACTTTGATCCTGTTTTGTTTTTCCTCATGAAATTTACTACTATTAACATAATTATTTGTGTTTCTACCCAGAACTTGAAATAGGGCCCAACATGTTTTCAATAAAGATTGGTTGAATGAGCAAATTCATTATATAGTATAGTTGCTGGTTTCATGCCTTGTGGAAAGAAAGAATTGGAAAATCTTCACATAACAGATAATACAATTAGTTTCAAATACAGATATTGTAATGGTCTTTAAAACAACTATAGGTTAATTTAGTCATTTAACAAACATTGAGTGCTTATAATCTAGGTACCAAGTATGACAGCAGGAATAATGTAAAGGCATATATATGTCTTTGGTGTAAATACTCCTTTACTCTATAAGCCTTATTCAGACTACATTTCTTCTTCCATCAGAGTGTAGGTTTATTAAATGCCTCTCAGTTTGAGTTTATCTGATGTTTACTTCTGATTAGATTCAGAGTGTGCACTTTGAGCAAAAATACCACAGAGGTGACGTTATGTGCAGATAGTAGCATGGGGACTCCTCAGTCACAATCTAAGGTGGTGTTGGCCAGCATTTTTCACTTGTAAAGATACGATCGGTCTTTGTAATTAGCATTCAAGTAAGTTCATCTACCATGAAGCAGCCATCTCCAATCCCCAGCCTATGGACCACATATGCCCCTCGATACCTAGTATGTAATGGAACCCCATGAAATAGATTGTACATGTCTAACATTGTTCTGTGATTTTTATCAATATTTTCATGACTTATGCAGTATTTGAGCTTGAACAGTATAGGCAAGAATGGAACACTATCTAGGGCAGTGCTGACTGCCTATTGTGCCTGCTGTACAATTATATCAAAACCTGTGTATATCAGACAGCCAGTTGAGTCAAGTGCAGTTGTTCCTGTATTCCAGCTAATATATGCATGTGTGTGCTGTGAAGAAGAGAGGAGACACTGTAATTAAGCAGAAATATTACATTTTCTTATTTAATTTTTAGATTTGGGCTTGTGTCATAATTTGACAAAATAGTTTCATTACTGTGTACACTAACTACATTTTATATTTTATATGCAGCCCAAGGCAGTTCTTCTACATTCAGTATACCTCAGAAAAGCCACAAGGCTGGACACATGTGTCCTAGAGACTCACCTTCAAAGAAGGCGTTGCCCTTCAGTTGTGGGAAGTGTTATCAGTAGCCAGGGGCCAGCTGCCAAGCTCTTTCAGGATGACTCACCTTACTCCAAGAAACATCACACCCTTCATATTATAGCCTGCATACAGTGCCTCAGCAAGATGAGGCAGGCTACCCTGGAGCTCTCTGACACTGTCCCGGCTAGGCCTCATTACCATTCAGTTCAGTTTCTCCCTTGACACAATTCTACTCACTCAGTTCCTATCATGTGTCCATCCCTAGGAAATATATTGCATCTCAACATCTGTCAGCATTTAATTCCATAGACCCCAACCTGAGACAAGTATCTTAGGGAGAAACACTGTAAATGGTCTGTTCTGTGTTACTGTCATCTTCTTTT
The DNA here is from genome assembly GCA_004027025.1 of Myocastor coypus. Lineage (NCBI taxonomy): Eukaryota > Metazoa > Chordata > Mammalia > Rodentia > Myocastoridae > Myocastor > Myocastor coypus. Next base: position 2,236 of record PVJA010057316.1, read on the forward strand.
TTTAAGCATCCTTTGAGGATTCTTGCTTGAAATAGTTTTTACTGTGCTAGTTCCTAAGTGGCTGTAGGACTCAGTTGGTCTATTGGTGTACCCTGGAGAGAAGGGGCAGCTGGAATTAGGAAAAAATAGGTAAGAAAGCAAAAGCTGGGTCAAATGATGGCCCCTTGCCTGATTGGCAACCCCCAGGAGAATAGTAGGGGCATTTATTTATACCTTTACAAAATTTGCATCATGTGACACAAAGTTGACTAGTGACTAATAGCTGACATTAATCAGGCAAGATGTTTTTCTCAGAACTGAAGTAGCTTGACTGCTTTAGGCACTGAGGTCTAGTCCTGCTCTCGCATTTTTGACCAATTTCCAGCTTCAGCAGCTCCCAACGTGTCTCTTTGTTGTTGTATGAATGATGGGTGTTCTGTTTCAGATGCAGAAACTGTATTGGAGAATTCTTTAAGAGACCCTTTAATTCTTCATAACTATCTAAAGATACTGGGTACTTTCATAAATCAGTGTAACCCTTCATAGTCCAGTAGTCCCTAACAGTAGTCAGTTACCAGTACAGCTGATAATTGTGTGAAGTTGTTAGTGATTTGAACCTTTCACAGCTAACATATTATTATGGCCTTAACTTTTTACATCTCATGGCTACACTTTTCTGCTGGATGATTAAGACCAAATTAATGAGATCTGTATAAATAAGAGATTAACCTTCTGCTACCTAACAAGGTCAGTTAAATCCAAGGATTTACCTTGGAACCATGTACAGCACCTCTTAGATCTTATGTCAGTGTAGCCATCTGGATGATTCATAGCCATTGCTTGGCCAACTTGCTTTCTGTGAAAGCTTGTGAGATTTTTTTTTTTTCTCTCCAGGTGACTCTCCTTATGCACACCATTCATTGCTAGTTATTTTCCTTTGTGGTGCCATTAATCCTCTTGGTGAGTAAATCATCAGCTGAGTTAAAGAATGCTACAACAGAGGTTCTCTTATGTCCTGAGTCATCATAGACCTCTGAGGGCGAGAGCCAAAATATTGGCTATCCTCTTAGTCCATCTAGTTTTTGGTCTCTAAACTTCAGTTGTTAAACATCCAGAAGAAAAGCTTCATGATAGTATCTTGTAATGGAAACAATAAGTTTAACATTACTATCTGAATATCGAACACTTTAGATATAAAATGGAACCATTTTTTTTAGTAACCATCAATATCTAATATTTAAATCCCTGTAGGATGTTAGAAGATAACAGTTACATGTTTTTATGCAGACATTTAGAAATTAAAACCATACATAATAAAATTTAGCAACATAATCCTGATACATTTTCTGACATACTTGAATTTTCGTTTTGACGAGAGTTTTAACTAATTTCTAGCTAATACATATGCTTATAGTTAATTTGTTGTCCTTTAATGTGATATACATCCTAAGTTTTTGTTAAAGATAGAGATCTGAATCTAAACCAAAAGTCTTACCACAATTAACATTCTTTTTTTTTTTTAATATATATTTTGGAAGACCCATACTTCTAGAATCATGGACACGTTAATACATCATGAGTTCAACAATAATGAGTTACCATACACATGTGAATACCTTTGTTTCTTAGTTTCATGCCAAGCATATCTTTTATGAGAAAACCTTACTTGCATTTTTTCTAAAAAAAAAAAAAACTTTTATCCTTTGTAATAACCAGTTTATTTGGGGTATCTCCCAAGAGGCTATAGAGATTATTAGGTTTCCTTGTTAATGAACAAAGGTTGGCTACCCCTCTATGCACTAATTGGAATCCTGTCCAAAGATTTCTCCCCATCCTAATTAGTTACCTTAACTTTTTTTTAATGACCTGTGAATAAACCATTTTGATATCACTTAAACCAGTTAGTAACTCAGGAGAAAGCATGTTTTTAAGTCTGTATCCCAGAGTTCAAATTAAAAGAGAAGCAGCTATTCATGTAATGACATACAAGCACATAAACAAATACACAGAACACAAAAACATCTTTACAAAACAGAGTACACTAAAATATATTCTTAACCAAATTAAACTACAGTAACCATTATAATTTTTAGATATTTATAATTATAAATAAACTAGTCAAATTTTGTCAGAGATCTCTTATCAAAAATTGGGAATAGTCTTATCTATAATTAATATGCAGATTTTGCATTTTTGTCTTTTGTTTTGTCTTAAAAGCACTTTCCGCTCAGCTCTATATACTCTACCACCTACTTAGACCTTAGATTTCCATTCTGTGAGTTCCTTCAGTAGATTCCAGGTCAAGTCTAATGTCGTGGCAGTTGCCTTCTTCTTTAGATATAGATCACTTAACATTCTCTGGAAAAACACAAGCATATCCTTTACCCCAAATTAGTCTTTTTATTTTCCTTTACCTGATTGAATTATCATTCTGTTGTACTTCCATCTTTCTTTTTTTGTTTGTTTTTTTTGTTTTTTTTGGGGACCGGGGTTCGAACTCATGACCTTGCACTTTCCCAGCAGGCACTTGTGCCTCGGAGCTATCTCCCCCGCCCCTACTTCCATCTTTCTTATATATTTTCATTGGCTAAGCTGACCCAAATATGAAGAAGTAGGCATAGCTTGTAGCCTTCTTGAGGCTACCACTAGGCCTGCCATTATTTACATGTAATGTAAAAAATCAAGCAACTGTTTAAACCCCACTGCTTTTGAATTGTATTCTAAACCTTTATGTCTGTTTTCAAAGTATCAAAACTTTTTGTATGCCAAATTTAGGACTATAAAAACAAGCAATCAACCTTTTTGAGAATCATGAGAATTTTAAATAATCATTTCTCCACATTTTGTAAATCTTCGGATTTTTTTTTTTTTTTTTTTAGTATTTGGTACTAAAAAAGTCTCACTACACAGCTTAGACTAGACTCAGCGATCCTCCTGTTTTCAGCCTCTCCAGCACTGGGATTACAGGTGTGCACCGCCACACCCGGTCCCAGTGGCCAGCTCAGTACATCTGGTGTCAGGGCTGGAGTGTCATATGGCTCAGGGTGGATCAAACCCTGGTCCCTGTGCTTGCCTAAGCAAGCTCTTAGTCTGCTGAGCTGCCTGGCTAGCCCTGGATTATTATTATTTTTTAATGTATTTAGTACAGGCTGTACAGGATCTCACTATGTAGATCACACTTGTAGTGATTCTCCTGTTTTCAACCTCCCAAGCGCTGAGGTTACAGGCATGCATCACCACACCCAGTCACAGGCCCAGCATACCCCCAGGGCCAGGCTGGTGTGGCAGTCCAGGGATCACACCAGGGATCGAACTCTGGCCACTGTACTCTCCCTAAGCAAGTGCTTTAGTCTGGTGAGCTATCTGCCCACCACCCCCCTGCCTTTTAAGGCAAACTTTTTAGGATAGAAACAGCCTTTTAAATTATTCATCTTAAGGGGGAGATGTAAAAGCTTTTGTTGTCAGTCATAATGGGGAGGGAGGGAGGGGGTGAGGGGAGAGAGAGAGAAAGAGAGTGAAAACCGGCACAAAAGCTTCTGTATTTCCTGCTTTTCTTGTGAGGCTGTATTCCTGGCAGAATGGCCCTTTGTGTCCTTCCAGGTCAGCAGTCCAACACTTTTGTAGATGCCCTACCCAGAGGGCATCCATATTTGCATTTGGAAAGCCCTTTAAATGTTTTCCTTTAATATTTCTATTTTTTAACCCAATTTAAAAAAAAAATTAAGTTTTTAATCAAAGAATGACAAATTGAGTAGTACAAGTATCTGGAGTGATTGAAGCAGTGTTTTGAGTAGATTGCTCAGCCTCTGGTTGCATCTTTTACTCCATTAACTCAGGGGTGAGCAAGCTGCTAGTAACAGGAATAAACTACTTCACCCACCTTCCTGTCCCCAAACAACATGGGGGCTATTGCCCTATAGCTGTGAGCACTGCACAGCCACTGTGTGTGGCCCTTGTTGCTCTGACTCTGACTCTGACAGCTGGATGTTTTGTTTTTGCTCAGATATTAAGTATAGACAGTATTATGAGGCACAGAAATTTATAGTGCCAGCAGTGCTACCAAGGCCATGGAATGCCATAGTCATGACCCTCCTACTTGTCCCAAGACACACAGGATTGTAGGTGGTGGTGTGTGCCACCCAGCCTTCACTGTTGGACTGGGCACACAAATGTTCAGGGGCCAGGGGAATCTCGGCGAGGACTGTGTAGAACCAGAGCACAGGACCCTCCCTGAACCCAATTTATGCCCCTCTCCCAGATGCCACTGCTGTGCCATTTGGAATCAACTGCTAGAAATTTAAAAGAATTTTTTTTCCTTTTTTATCTAATTGAGCAAAGGTACAAAGTTTAAACTCTTTATCTGCTGTACCTTTGTTTTATCCTCCTTATCCCATTTGGGACTTGATTTTAAAACACTACTCCATGCTTAGTCCTTTGTGATGGTCTTAGAAAGTAACATAAATATAGAACCAAAAAAACAAACATTTTTACATACACTTACAAACACTGGTGATTTTTGAGACTGTCGTTTTTAATTCAATAATTCTATTTAACTGTTTCATTTTTTGGCTTTTCTCAAACCTAATTTTCTCTTTAAGTTCATTTATTTCTCTGGTCCTAGTGAACCCGTTTCTGGCCCTAATGAGCCTCCATCCCCTTGTTTTATACCTGATGTTCTAGTACCAGTGCACACCTGTACTGAATACTGACTCACCATTTTACCACCCTCCTCTGTTGGGCATGCTGTGGATACTGGGTGTCCTGCTCAGGTGCCAAATGTAGTGTACACTGGGGAGAAACGGCAGCAGGAATGAAGAAAAAGGTAGACAAAAAAAAGCTGAGTCAGATGTTGCCTGATTGGCAAAGGACTCCAAAACAACAACAGTAGGGGCATTTATACCTTTGCAAAGTTAGTATCACATGACACAGGTTGTCTAGTGACTAGCAGCTGACATTAACCACGGAAGATGTTTTCTCAGGACTGCTTTAGACCAGTGGCTCTCAAGCTTTCTAATGCCGTGACCCTGCAATACAGTTCCTCATGTTGTGGTGACCCCAAACCAAAAAATAATTTTGGTGGCTACTTCAAAACTGTAATTTTGCTACAGTTATGATTTGGAATGGCTTTAGGTGACCCCTGTGTTTTGGTTGTTCAACCCCCGCCGGAGTCGAGACCCACAGGCTGAGAACTGATGCTTTAGACACTGAGGCCTAGTCCTCTTCTCACACATTTGACCAACTCTCAGCTTCAGCAGCTCCCAGCAATTGGTAGTTTTCTAATTCTATCATTTCTTCTACATGTGCTAGTTAGAATTCTATTGTAAGGGGCCGCCTAATATCTCAGTGTAATAAAGGGCCTGCTTAGGCAGAGTGCAGCAGAGGGGTTTAATCCTCCAGATGCATGCCATCCCCACCCCCAGGGCTCACTGAGCTCGCAATTGAGACTAAGCATGGTGGCATGCACCTGTAATGCCAGTACTTTGGGAGGATCACTAGGAGTCCGATCTACATAGTGAGACCCTATAAATCCTGTATCCCCTATACTAAAATGCATTTTTAAAAAAAGTGCTATTGTAAGGAATACCTGTTTATAAACTGATGCATTTGTTTACGAGTATGCAATTATTGATTCTTTTTCATGGAACATAATATTTAGCATTTATTTTGTGGCTCAAATTGTCTCAAATTTGGCTTTATCTACTTTTTGTATCCTTTTGAGAGGTTTGCCTCATTTTATTCTTCTTTCTTAGTGGCAACCACAACATTTTTCATACTCATTTTCAGACTTCTCTTGTCTAGAATTTGCTCTTTCCAAATGGACCAGATGTGATTAAGAAAATGAAACATTCAAGCCCTACAAGAAAGTATAAATGGTAATTAGCCGGGCGTGGTGGCTCACGCCTGTAATCCCAGCACTTGGGAGGCTGAGGCAGGAGGATTGGTGCGAGTTTGAGACCACCCTGGGCTACAAAAGTGAGCGTAGGATCAGCCTCAACTGCATAGCGAGACCCTGTCTCAAAAAGACAAAAAAAAAAAAAAAAGAAAGTATAAATGGTGTTCTTAAAATAAAGTGATGAATGCCTCTAACTCTTGCCAAATCTGGTACAAAAGAAAAATGAACAAATAATAGAAAGAGCCAGTTCATGGAGAAAATGATGAAAATGGCTTTTAAACATATGAAAAGATTTGTTTGAAAATGCTGTTGAGTAGACTGCAGAGAAACAGGCAATCTCATTCATTGCTTGTAAAAGTGTAAAAGCGAAGTAATAAGGATTTGGGGAAAGGCTAAAATACAACAGATATATTTACTTTTGGTCCAGTAATTCTGCTGTTAGGTACCTACACTGGAGATAAACTTCTACAAATAAACAACACATGTACATGGTTACTTATTGTTACATTGTAATAACAAAGGATTGGAGACAACCCAAATGTCTATCAATAGAAGCTTGATAGTAAAACTGAACACCCACACAATGGAATATTGTGCAGTGTTTTAAAAAATAACAGCTGTCTCTGTGTACTACTATATAATGTTTTCTTGAATTTGTAGGACATTTCATAAAGCATCTTGTCTGGCGTCTTTAAAAAAGTGACCTTCAAACAGTAGGTGGTGGCACACAACTTAATCCTAACATTCTAAGAAACTAAAAGAAGAGATTATAAATTGGAATCCAGCCTAGGTAACTTAGCAACTTGTGTAGACTGTTTCAAAATAAATAGAATAAGAAAAAGGCTGTAGCTGTAGCTCAATGAAGAGATCCTGGGTTCAGTCTCCAGTACCACAGGCCCCCAAAATGACCTTCATATCAGATTTGGGGCCATGATCTTTTAATTTACCCAAATTCCTGCATAAAAACAGAACTTGAATAGCATCTATAGCAAAACCAATTTGTTTGAGAATAAACCTCACACATGGGGCCAAGGAGCTAGCCTAGCAGCATGTGTCTGCCTGACAAGTGCAAGGTCCTGAGTTCAATCCCCAGTACTGATTGGGGTGGGGAGGGAGAAGACCTCATACAACCAAATGGAGCATAGAAATACAATTGAATTCTGGTATGAACATTAAATGTTTCCTTCTAGGCCCAAGACTAAATGAAATTCATTCATTTATTTTTGAGACAGGGTCTCACTATGTAGTTCAGGCCAGCCTTGAGTTCACTGGCTGATCTTGAAATGATGGTGATTGTCCTGCTTAAGCCTTCTGAGTGCTGGGTTTATAGGTATGTACCATACCAAGTTCCAGGATTTAATAAGGATTATGTATTTATTTATTGTTTGTGGAACTGGGGAGTGAACTCAGACCCTTGCATTGCCAGGCAAGCGCTTAGTCTACTGAACCATCTCCCCAGCCCCTTAATAAGGATTATGAAAAAGAGAATAATTTTGCAGTAGATACATACTTTCATGATGCTGATACAACACAACTTCTAGAGAACAGAGATAGCATATGTGAAAAAAGTTATTAAAACTTTAACAGCACCATTATTAGTCTCATGTTGAGATTGTTGGATGAACATTCTGTTTTTATCCTTTGCATCTTTAAGAACAGGAGTCTTAGTACAAACAATGGGATATAAATATTATATTGAGTATTAAGAAAAAAATAACCTGTAGGCTTGAATTTGAAAAGGATTGGTATAAACTTATGAGATATTTTCATCTTTAAAAAGAAAAACAGGGGGCCCGGCGGGATGGCTCAGTGGTCTAAAGCACCTGCTTGGGAAAGCTTGGGCGGCTTCAGGGACCACGGTTCGATCCCTGGCACCACATGCTGCGCTAGCCCTGCCCTCAGGGTGCGGGCTGAGCCAGCCATAAAAGTGAGTGAATAAACAAATAAAGGTTCTGAAACAAGAAAAAAATAAATAAAAAGAAAAACAGGGGCAAGAAAAAAGAAAACAAGCCAATGTTGATTATTAACCATTTAATACTAAAATGTGAATATAAGGGCCAGAGAGATAGCTCAGCAGACTAAAGCACCTGCTTTTTTTCCCCCTCATTGCATTTAATAAGAAATAACAATGTGACAGTTTCAAAACACATTAGTAGTACATTTCCAGTATTTGATACAATGCATATTGTTGTCCTCCTAGTAGTTATACAAAGCACAGAGTGTAGCCCTGATAATTTTCCTAATCTTTTTTTTTTTTTTTTTTTTTTTTTTTTTTTTTTTTTTTTTTTTTTTTTTTTTTTTTTTTTTTTTTTTTTTTTTTTTTTTTTTTTTTTTTTTTTTTTTTTTTTTTTTTTTTTTTTTTTTTTTTTTTTTTTTTTTTT
>PVJA010057317.1:0-10488 GCA_004027025.1 Myocastor coypus
CGGGATCATTGCGCCCTAGGGTGGAACCAATCATACCCCAGGACGGGCCCTTGATCCCGTTCTAGGGAGAAATCCAATCATATCCTAGGAGGGCCCTGGTCACACTCCAGGGAAGAACCAATTGTACCCCAGAGTGGGGCTCCCACCAACAGGGAACCGGGCTGCTGAGTCGTTCAGCCAAGTTGACACATTGTACCAACCACTACAAGGACCCTTTCATCACTCTTTCCACCAGTAACCCTCTCAGTTCCACCACCTCACTCTTCACCTCTGATGAAGCTCCCCAACACAATTATGTCAAGGCCCTACAGATGACTCCTTTCTCTAACATTGGAGTATTCCTCTTCCCACAACATCTGACACATGGTACATAGATGGTAGGTCAACAAACACAGAAACTTAAAAAAGGGCAAGATATTGCCATAGTCAGTAGATTTAGAGTTATAGAGACAACTGGGCTTTTAAAGTCCTATCTCACCAAACTTATCCTAAAGCTACACCTGCCCCAACCTCAGCTCTTTCTCTTGGCTCTAACAATACTCAAGACATTTCCTAGGGTACCCACATTCCTAAGCCCCTAAAACACAAACAGCAGAAACTAAAATATCAATACTCTTCCCCCTCACCATGGTCATGGTGGAGTGACACATCCAGATCATATACTCCCTCCTTGCTTCTCCTGTGTCCTTTAAGCATAATGACATATGTGCTGTCTTTTTAAAACTTTTTTCAAGGTTTCTTCAATCTTAGATGTGAGCTTTCAGTAATGATGAACTTCTCCTCCTAGCTGTGACACCTGGCACTAGCTTCTACATGGGCATGAACTGTCTTCCTGTCAACCCTCCTTGTTCCCAAAATGATGACTCCCTTTCAGCAGGAGGCAGTCTAAGAGACACACTGTCCCTTCATGACAACTAAAAGATGGAAATGATAGGTTTTGGTCCTAGTATAAGCTGCTAAATTATTATGGTGGTCATCTAACATGGCTGAAGCCCTTAAAACAGCTATCTTCCCAATGACCACTTCTTCCTTCTTCCCCACTCCAGTCCTGGATACAGTTTCCTGTCACCTTTCCCTCCCATGTAGGAGAGACCACAATGAGCTCCTTACATGTAATTAAAACTGTCCCCCAAACTCCACCCTAGTGAAAGTCCATAAAAGCCTCAGCTTTCTTTGTCTCACGTCAGAGGATTTTCCCACATGCCCTTGATCCTCTCTGTGTCTTGGGAGCTAATAAAGGCTTCTTGTATCTTTCCTATCTCTTCACTGCACTGCTAAAAAACCTATCAGCTGGCTCCCTGGATCTTAGGGGCTGCTACCTTTTTAATGTATTTAGTACAGGGTCTCACTATACAGATCGGACTTGTAGCAGTCCTCCAGTTTTCAGCTTCCCAAGTGCTGGGATTATAGGTGTGCACCACCGAGCCCAGTCTCAGTTGTGGGGGTGGGGCTGGCACAGCACACCTGGGATTGAATCCCAGTCACTGCACTTGTGCTTTAGTCTGCTGAGCTATCTGGCCAGCTCTTGGGGCTGCTACTTTTTGCACTTTGGTTTTGCTTTTACTGGAATCTGTTGTTTTCGATCCTTGCCTTCTATCGCTACAGAGAGAGCAGAGTTACTGCTTTCTGGCACCACACAGGCTGGGGACAGAGGGGCAGGGGTGTGTCCAGCATGGGGGCTGACCTTTACTCAGTGACGGGTGTTGGCAGCTCAGGCAGCATCTGAACTCATTCTCACACATTGCTGCTAGTGCTGGGTGATGCTTCTGCATTTAGGAAGAAGAAAAATGGCCCTGGTGTGTGTGCATGCGCGTGCGCATGCACCAGGACCTTTGCAGGAGCGCATCAGGACTGAGCAGGTGAAATACGGTCAGGTTGACCTTTAAGGTGAGACCTGCAACTGGGGCTTGTGAGTGATTGCCACCAAGTCATTGTCTGGAGGCAGCAGGGCTGAACCCCAATTTATGGCACAGGGACCCCTAATCCAGCTTCTGTTCATATCTGTCCCTAGAGGTCCTCATTCCTGGCACTGTGTGTGCTCCTATGCTTCTGTTTTTTCTCTTTAACCTTTTTATTTTACAATCATTTGAGGTTTACAGAAAAGCTGCTAAGATAATACAGCTGGGGCTGGGGAGATAGCTCTGTGGCACAAGTGCCTGCCTGGCAAGTACAAGGTTGTGAGTTCAAACCCCAGTTCCTAAAAAAAAAAAAAAAAAAAAAAAAAAAAAAAAAGATAATACAGCTTCCTGGCATGTTCATTGGAATATTAGGTAGAACTAGGAACTTGGCATTGATCCAGTGCTGTTAGACTGCGGATTTTGTTCAGATGTCACCAGCTTTTCCACAGTATCCTTGTCCTGTTCTGGAATCCAGCCCAAGCTCCTGAAGTGCACCCCATGCTCTACATGCCCTGGGTTTGTTTCCTGTCTCTATCTTTGACCTGCCATCCTCTTCCTCTGTGTGAACTTTGCTGTCTACACAGATTCCCATTCTTCCTGTAGCAGCCCCTATCTAGGGTCAAGTGTCAATTGGGGACCTTAGTAGGATTGGGTTTGGGATATTAACTGGTCTCCACTTAGCAATCCCACTGGGCTGTTATATATCTGTCTGTGTGCGGTTGTGAGTGAATACTGTATGAGTCATCTTGTCCTCACCATAATGAAATGGCCAGGGAAGTTGACTTTACAAGGAGAGAAGTTGTATTTAGTTTACAGTGTTGGAGGCTGGGGCTCTAGGTGGTGCAGCATAGGCTCTGATAAGCAGCCAGGGTTGGGTGGAGAGTATGTGCGAAAGAAGGAATCCCCCGGGAGGGAGGCAGAAAGCAGGAAGAAGTGGGTGGGGCCAGGCGTAACTTCCATGGCAATCCTTTTGTGAGAACTAACCATCATCCTGCAAAAAGTGCCTGGCTCCCTTTTGAGAACATCCCATAGCTGGCTTGAGCACCTCCTGCTCTGCTGGGCCCCAGCTCTTGAAGGTTCTCTAGTGCTTCCCAGGACTCCTGCCACCCTGGGACCTGGCGTCTAGTGGTTGAATCTTTGGGCAGGGAGCAGGGACCAAGCTGGGTGTAATAGCACATGCTTATCATTCCAGCACTCAAGGAGCCTGAGACAGGAGGGTCACAAGTTCAAATTCCACTTAGGCAACTTAGTGAAGCCCTGTCTCAAAATTTAAATATATACATACATAAGGTGGGGACATTGCTCAGTGGTAGAATGCCCCTGGGTTAGAAACCCAGAACCCCCAAAAAACAATCCCCCATGATTGAAACCATAGCAAGTGTTCCTATATCATTAGTTCTCTCTACCTCATGTTACTCAGGGACTAGGTTTGCAGGAGGCTTCCCCAGCTAGTATGGCAGTTGGTGACAGCAGAGACTTTATTGTCCAGTCCAGGTGTACACTCTTCTCACACCTGGGTCTAGGGGTGTCATGAGCTCCACTCAAGGCTGGGCTCTGTTTCCTATGGTTTCACCCCACCCCATACTAACTGCATCTTCCTTAGCTTTGGTATTTTAATTTGCTGGTGACATGAGGTTGCTGGTATCCCTGCCACCCTCTCAGCTCCTCTGCCAAGCTGGCTACAAGACCAGAAGGCCAGGCCCTAGTCTTCAAGGGGACCCCAAGGAACCCTGACCTTATCCCCTCTATCCCCTGAGTTCTGACTGCTGGAGGCCTTCCCTTTGGGAGGCCAACTCTCTATTCCACATTAGATTTGTGTTTGCTCCTAAATGTAATTTTCACATAGCTCATTCATTTGTGTAATTGAAAATTAAAGATATTAGAAGAATAGAGAGGGTAATGGGTCCCTCCTGGAAACTTAATCTGTAGGATAGATCAGGAGTTACCACATACAAATGTGTAGGCTTTGCTTGAATCCTGATCCAGACAGACCGATTAGTAAAACTAGTTTTGCTAGGCACAGTGGCTCACACTGGTAGACTCAGTTACATAGGAAGCTGAGGCAGGAGAGTTGCAAATTTGAGCCCAGCTTAGTAAAATCCTATGTCAAAAAGGAATAGGCGTGGCCCCATGGTACAGTGCCGCCTGAGATTGATCTCTGGTACTGCAAAGCAAAACAGACAAAAAAAAAAAAAAAAAAAAAAAACTTTTACAGGCAAAGAGGGGAAATTTATATATGGAGTAAATATTAACTGATATTTAGGAATTGACAATTTTGTCATGTGTGAAGATGATATTGTTACTGGGTGTGGTGGTGCAGGCCTGTATGTAATCTCAGCACTTGGGAGGCTGAGGCAGGAGGATCAGTGTGAATTTGACACCAGCCTGGGCTACAAAAGTGAGCTCAAGGCCAGCCTGAGCTGCATAGTGAGACCTTGTCTCAAAAAGACAAAAATGAAAAAAAAATAAAAAATAAAAAAAGAAGATAACATTGTGGTCATGTTTTGGAGGAAAATTCTGTGTTATAAAGAGACAAACTGACATTTCTTTCCTTTTTTTTTCCTGTCTTTTTGAGTCAGGGTCTTACTATGCAATTCTGGCTGGCCTTGAGCTCTCTTTTGTAGCCCAGGCTCATCTTGAACTTGCACCAATCCTCCTGTCTCAGCCTCCCAAGTGCTGGGATTACAGGCGTGCGCCACCATGCCCAGCTCAAATTGACATTTCTATGTGATTGAAAATTTTTTTTAAATTTTTCATGATCTTCCCAAAAAATACTGAGAGGAAATGAAATAAGAAGAACAAATTGTCAGTATGGAGTGATAAGTATATGAGGTCCAGTATACTAATTTTTTTTTTTTGAACTGAGGATTGAACTCAGGTCCTTGCACTTGGCAGGCAAATGCTTATTCTACTGAGCTATTTCCCCAGTCCCTTGTACTAATTTTTTTTAATTCTGTGTTTAAATACCTCCACTAAAAAAGCTCAATCTAATCATGAACCTCATCAGCCTAGACCTGCCCCAGTAATTGACAGTCTTTTTATGTTTTTTTTTGTTGTTGTTGTTGCTGTTACTGAGGACTTAGGACTCAGCATATTGTGCTTCCCAGGCAGGTGCTTAGGCCGCTATGAAAATATATAGATGAAAAATATGATTGTTAGCATTTTATTTTATTTTTTGTGTGGTACTGGGGGTCAAACTCACGACCTTGCACTTGCCAGGCAGATACTTATGTCACTGAGCTATATCCCTGGCCCATGAATGTTTAAATAGTTTATTACAGGAAAAGACACATTGCTATGAATGCCCCTCAAAAACCTCCTTCTCACTTTGTTTCTTTTGTTTTTGTTTTTGTTCAAACTCACGACCTTGCACTGCCAGGCAGGTATTTGTGCCAAGGAGTTATCTCCACAGCCCCTTCTCTTTCCTTTTCTTTCTTTCTTTCTCTCTCTTCCTTTCTTTCCTTCTTTCTCTCTTTTTTTCTTTTTGTGTACTTTTGAGACAGGGTCTTACTATGCAGTTCAGGCTGGCCTTGAACCCACTTCATAGCCCAGGCTGGCCCTGAACTTGCAGTAATTCTCCTGCCTCAGCCTCTTCAGCAGTTCTGGAATTCCTCTTTACAGAGTATCTTTATGAAGTGTGATAAAAATAAATAAGTAAATAAATAAACAAATAAATAAGCAATACAGAGAGAGCTGCTGCTGAGCAGCCCATCCAACAGGAAGTCACTCATGAAAACGCCCCAGTGTGTCAGCATCTGCCTCAGTCACTGATCTGGCACATGTGATTTCTGTTTCTTTCCCACGGGGTCAAGATGACTGTGAGAGAAAGACATCCTGAATCACTTCAGCACCCTGGAGCAGGCATGGCAGCATAGCTAAAGACTTTTGTGAGAGGACTTCCAGAAGTACTTCAGAAGGTAACGAGAATAATGGGACAAGTGTGTTGGAGGAGAGGATTAATGGGAGTGTGTCTTTATAATATTTAAAAAGTTTAAGTTTAAGCCGGGTGTGGTGGCTCACCCCTGTAATCCCAGCACTCAGGAGGCTGAGGCAGGAGAATTGGTGTGAGTTCAAGACCAGCCTGGGCTACAAAAGTGAGCTCAAGGCCAGCCTGAACTGCATAGCAAGACCCTGTCTCAAAAAGACCAAAAAAAAAAGTTTAAATTTAAACAGTTTTTCAGCCGGGTGTGGTGGCTCACACCTGTAATCCCAGCACTCGGGAGGCTGAGGCAGGAGGATTGGTGCGAGTTCGAGACCAGCCTGGGCTACAAAAGTGAGCTCAAGGCCAGCCTCAACTGCATAGCAAGACCCTGTCTCAAAAACAAAACAAAACAACAACAAAAAAAAAACAACAGTTTTTCAATCCTACCTTGTATGTGAGCACATTTACCACCTCCTACTTTTACTTATTTATTTTTTTCACCAGAACATTGCTGCAGTTTGTATCTTGTCTTTTCTTCCTTTATTATAATGTGGTCAGTAGAATAATGGACCCCAAACACATCCACACCCTCATCCCTAGAACTGGAGAATTGTTTCTTTCTTTTTTTTTTTTGTCTTTTTGAGACAGGTTTTACTATGCAGTTCAGACTGGGCTTCAACTCGCTTTGCCTCAAACTCACAGCAATCCTCCTGCCTGAGAATTGTTACCTTAATGGCTAAGGGGACTCTGCAGATTTGATTAAGATTAAGGACCTCAGATGAGGGATATTTTGTATTATCCAGGAAGCCCAATATAACTTTAAAAATATTGAATTGCTTTTGTTTGGAGCTGGGAATTGAACTCAGGACTTTACGCTTGCTAGGCAGGTGCTGTGTCACTGAGCTACGTCCCTAGTTGTAACCTTTAAAATCAGACTATGCTGGCTGCATCAGAGGGAGTTGTGACGAATGGTGGCAGACAAAGTCGTGACTGCTTTGTGGACAGAGAAGGGACCACAGGTGAAGGAGTTGTCTTCTCTATCAGCTGGAGAAGTCAAGGAAATGAACCCTCTCTCCAGCATGAGGGAGGAAGCAGCCTGCGCGTACCTGATCTTAGACTCCTTGGGACCATGAGACTGATTGACTTCCACTGTACCTAAGTGTGAAATGCATAACAAATATGTAAGCCAGCTCTCTGCTAATTCATCACAGCCACAACAGACACTTCTACTTGTACTCTCAGCTATTCCCATTTTGCTACAGAGTTTGCACAAGTTTTAGTTCCTCATTGTTTTATACACAAGATCTGGAGTCCAGCAGACTGGGGCTGGGCCCAGCCTTCCCACATACTAGTATGCTTTGAGGCAATTTCTGACACCTCCCCAGTTTCCTCATCTGCAAAATAATAATAATAATACAAATAACAAGAATGCCTTTTTCATGAGGTGTTGGTTACATTACAGAATGCTAAGTATTTGGCACAAAGCCTGGCACACAGGAAATGATCAGGAGAGCAAACACTGTTATGAATGAGACTATGATTATTATAACCAGGCGCTTTCTGGGAGTTTTCCAGGTCTCATTGCTCTCTTCTTTGATTCCTTCTAGACCCAGGAGGCCTCCTATGAGCCCTTGACTAGGCTACACAGCGCTTGATTCCCCTTGCATGGGACCCTGTTTCCCCAGGCAGTGGCAAGCTCATGAGATCTGCCCTGTGGGTCAGAAGTTTCACATGGTGTAGGATGACAGCCTGCCAGTGATGGCAGCGGGGAAGGGCAGCTCCCCAGGAGAGGCTAGATCTTGCTGTCTCTTGCTCTTCTGAAAGAGAGCTTTCCTTTGCCTCATACCAAGGGCATGTCGAGGATACAGTTGGATTCTGGGAGTGGTTGGGAACTTGCTGTTCCTTCTGATGGCCCCAACAGGTAGCTGCTGCTTGAGTTTGGCCCTTCTCAGAGGTCTACCTCTCTACATTTGAGTATTGCAGGCTCAGAGAAGCTGTCCTCTCTCCCTGAAGCCCCATTTATTCTGCCTTCTGGAGCCACACAGAGTTTGTCACTGTTTAGAGACAAAAATGTGGAGGGTATCCCAGCTCTACTATTTCCTAGCTGGGTGGCCCCAGGTTGTAAGATCTTCCTTCCTTCCTTCCTTCCTTCCTTCCTTCCTTCTCTCTCTCTCTCTCTCTCTCTTTCTCTCTCTCCCTTCCTTCCATCTTCTGTCCTTTCACTGTATTGAGGATTAAAGTCAAGGCCTTCCTGTTGGTGACTAGGCTATGCAGTTCAGATCTCACAGTCTCCGGTCAGTGGTGTTTTGCCTCAGGATCAGAAAGCATGTGGGAGGCTGCATGCCCTCTGGCTCTAGACAGAAGTCTGATAACCCAGCGCCCTGAAGCAACAGCACATTTGCTGAGGACAGTTGTCAAAATACAGGCATCTGGGTATAGAGAAAGTCTAGTTCTTCTTTGAACTTACTCCTTTCCTACCCATTCTGTATAGTGGCTGTTCCATGGACTGGGTACTACCCCTCCTCTGTAGTTCTTGCTTGCTAATGAGCCCAGGTCAGCCATGAGATTGCTGTGCTTGTCCACCAGAGACAAGCTCCTCCTGGTCCCCCTTGTGCCTTAAACTTTATCCTTTGTCTTTCTTTATTCTCTGTTATACCCTCTATAGGTATCCAGAGGTCTGATCAACCTTTGGTAATGATACTTAGAATAGGGACACTGAGACCTGGAAGGGAAGACCCACCAGAGTAGGAAAGCAGCAGAAATAGATGACAGTGAACTCTGTGGGGTGAATCCTGAACCTGGCTATACAAAAAAAGAAAAGAAAAGAAATTCTTCATTCACAACAGGTTGAGTATTACAATTGGCCCTTGAGAATGCAACTAAGGACTGTAAGCAGGCCCTCAGGGAGGCCGGGGCCACAAAAAATTTTGGAAATTATTCAAAAGGTTGTCAAGACATCAGGATTGAAACTTAGAGAAGTTGAATGCTGGCTCACAGTATGTTAAGTCTTACAGAGGGGAATTCCATGTTTTGTAAATGCTGTTAGAAGAAAAAGAAGTTCTGAGCAAGTGACAGGAGCTATGGAGGTGACTGAACCACAGCTAAGCGAAAGAAGAGGGCACGGAGTTGCCAAAAGGCTTAAGACAAAATAAAATACAGAAGAAAATACTGGTTATGAGTAAAAAAAATTTTTTTTGTTTATTTATTAGATACAGGGTCTCACTACACAGTTCAGACTCCTAGTGATCCTTCTGTCTCAGCCTCTTCAGCACTGGGATTACAGGTGTGCACTACCATGCCTTGTTTTGGGTGGGCACAGCGCACTTGGGGTTCCCAGGATGTCATGTGGCATGGGGTACCTGTGATCAAACTTGGGCCCTTGCACTTTCCAGGCAGGCACTCTGACTGCCAATCTATCTCCCCAGCCCCAGAATAAAAGATTTTTAGTCCTCTGATTCTTATTGCAAGAGATCTCTGTTTATTGACCTACAAAATGTTCTGACTATTCCTCTTATAGTCACAAGATTAAAAACTGTAAAAGAGTTATTATAATTCAATGTGACCAAATATATCTCTATATCTATATCTACTATATATTTTGTCTTTTTTATATTTCTTTATTTGGTACAGAGTCTCAGTATGTAGCTTTGTCTTACAGTGATTCTCCTGAGTAGAAATATAGAGATGAGACAAAAGCCTAATTAGCATCCCAAGAAGCAGGGAGCAATAAACAGAGCCCAGAGACAGTTGCAGTCTGTTACTTGTGAATCCCAGAAAGCTGGGATTCAAGGAGGCAGTTAACAGCTTCTCCTGCTGGCCCCCTATTTGCTGTCTCCTCCCTTGCTTGGGATGTTAATGGTTGTCTCCTCCCCTGCTTGGAATATTTTCAATTAGCATTTGTGTGAACCTAGCATTAGGCAAATGGTGGAGGCCAATAGAGATTACAGTCTTCCTTCACTAAAGTCACTATGCATGTTCCTTAACCTGCCTTTAACCCTCAAAAGTGAGATGCACCTGGGGCTCTGAGCTCACTTCAACAGAGACATCCGAAGAGACATCTCAGTGAGACATCCGAAGCTACTACCTTCATCAGATCTTCTTGTCATTTCTTTTGGCACCAACTCATAACGTACAACACTCCTAGGGGTTGATGAAATAGCTCAGTAGAGTAAATGCTTGCCTTGTAAGCCAAGGGCCTGAGTTCAATTCCTGGTTAAAAAAAAAAAAAAAAGAACATGCCTGTCTCAGCCAACCCAGTGCTGGGATCACAGGTATGCACCACAACATCCAGTTTTTGGCGGCCAGTTCAGTTTGGGGCTGGCATGGCATGCAGCATCATGGATTGAACTCAAGTTCTTGTGCTTGCTGGTAGGTGCTTAGGCTGCTGAGCAATCTCTCCAGCCCTGGCACTCTGATTTCATAAACAACAAAAATTTCTTTTGTCTTTTTTTTTTTTTCTTTTTTAATTTTTTTTTTGTCTTTTTGAGACAGGGTCTTGCTATGCAGTTGAGGCTGGCCTTGAGCTCACTTTTGTAGCCCAGGCTGGTCTCGAACTTGCACCAATCCTCCTGCCTCAGCCTCCCGAGTGCTGGGATTACAGGCGTGAGCCACCACGCCCGGCTCTTTTTTAATTTTTAATTTTATTTATTTTATTTGTTTTTTTTTTTT
>PVJA010057318.1:0-10486 GCA_004027025.1 Myocastor coypus
GTTTGATCCCTGGCACCACATGCTGCACCAACCCTGCCCTCAGGGCAGGCTGAGCCAGCCATAAAATAAGCAAACAAAAGTTCTGAAACAAGAAAAAAAAAAAAAAAAAGAATAGTTAGAAGTTCTAGTTTTTGTCCCAAAGTTCGTTTTGTAGCTTGATCAGGTAGCATAGCTATAGAAGTACTGCTCTCAGGTAGGGTGGCCATCCAGTCGTCACTCTATTTAACTTTTTGGAAGAATGTGACACTGGGTCATGTTCTGACTCAATTTTGGGTTAAGAAAGTGAAGGCAATTACTCTCTCTGGTAGACAAATGGAACAGTGTTGTTTTATACCTTAACTGAAGTACTCCTGGTACTAGAGCCTGAGTAAGGGTATGTTTTATTCCTTGGAAAACATTCTCACTCACTTTTATTGTTTCTAAGGGCTTGGGCTGTGACAGACTCACACAAAATTTTGCTATTATTTTAAAATTAGGTATCCAGATTCAGCAAGAGCTAGCTTATACCAGGAAGGAACACAGTTATTTGGTGGTAGGAGCTCAAGATCACAGCCTGGGCTGATCCCTGAATCCTAAGTTTGGATGCTCTGAAGGGATATCTGAACCTTTTTCTCTGAGATTTTATACATCCTTTTTAAGCTAGGAAATTGGCAGTTTGGATAGTTTATGGTTGGATAATTCAAAAGTTTGGGATCCAGACTATAATTTCACCTAAATAATGTAGGATAGTTCATTGCCTAACCTCTGTGTTCCTTAAGTATGCCAGCATTTATGCAAAAAGGTAGGGGCTAAGTCAAAAACGCTGTGGGAGAACTGTACAAGTACATTGTTTTTGCTTTGAGATGAAATTTTCCCATTTAAAGAATGGCAAAGGCCAGCCAGATAGCTCAGCAGACTAAAGCCCCTGCCTAGGGAGCTGCAAGGGCTGGAGTTCCATCCCTTGCATGCCAATCTGGCCCCATCCCTGGGGCAGGCTGAGACAGCGACTGAGACTGGGCATGGTGGCATGTGCCTGTAATCCTGGTGCTTGGGAGGCTGAAAGCAGGAGGGTCACTAAGAGTCCAGCCTGGGTAATGAGACCCTGTAGACCCTGTACTAAATAAATTAAAAAATGTAAATAAAAAAATAAAGAAAAGCAGGAACTGGAAGTCTGGATGGAAAAGAACAGAATAGAAAGCATCTTGGAGGTCTACGACTGAGAATCCTTCCAGTACTTGGGAGAAGGTTGTATGTGGATTTGCAACCAGAGAGTATATTGGGACTACAGGCTCACTAATGAGGCACAGGTCTTGTACTATTTGATAGTCTCCTGAATGGGGAATTAAAACCATTTTCCAAGAGTCTATTACCACACAACACTGTATAATTAGCTATATCACAATATAATTCATTATAAACATATATTATCATGCTCACGTATATGATTTTTCCATTGAAATTTTCTTACCAGATCCACATGATTTTCTCCCCAGATTAATTTTATTTATTATTTTTAAGATTATGAAGAATTTATTGAGACAAAGGAAACTTCTGTCTCAGAGGGATAGAAGAGGACCCAGAAAGTGGGTTGTCCACCAACTCTCCTTCTCCCATGGTGTTTCACTGAGCAAAGCCACAAGGTTAAGCAATACAGATTAAAATCATAGTTACTTAGGTAATGTTGATCCAATGGACAAGGACTCTCCTGAAGAAGTTTGTTAAGGAGGTTTGGTCTTCACCCCAAGGTGATTGATACCTGCTTGGAATATCACTTCTGTTCATCCCTAGAGAAACATGCGGGCCATGAGTAGCTCTTCTTGTTCTTGAAACCTGTCCATCAATGAATGTGCCTCCAGCCACAGTTGTCTGTTGCACTGAGCTCTTTAGGGCCAGGTCTTGTCTGAGTGCCTCTAATATTTCAAAGTGAGCCATCTTGGACATACCCCCTACCACTGAAGAAGTATCCCTAATTGCAGTGAGGGGACAATGGTCAAAAGCCAGTCTGGCTACTTCTAGCTGACGAAGGTCACAGTTGTGCTCAATAATGGATCTATCTAAAGCAGCGATTCTCAATCTGTGGGTCTCGACCCCCACGGGGGTCGAGTGACCAAAACACAGGGGTCACCTAAAGCCATTCCGAATCATAACTGTAGCAAATTACAGTTTTGAAGTAGCCACCAAAATTATTTTTTGGTTTGGGGTCACTGCAACATGAGGAACTGTATTGCGGGGTCACAGCATTAGAAAGGTTGAGAACCACTGATCTAAAGTTACTCGGTAGGTGCCAGTAATTCTTGACTTGGGTACACCTATAGTTTTAGAGAGCTGGGGAGGTAGCTCAGCAACTTGAGTATCTGCCTGGCAAGTGCAAGGTCCTGACTTTAGTACCCAGTTTAAAAAAAAAAAAAAAATCTGGAGGAGACAAAGCCATAGAGATAATTAGAGATAATTAAACAATTAGACATGCATGGATCAAATAATAAAATCAATAGGATACGGGGGCCTGGCGGGATGGCTCAGTGGTCTAAGGCGCCTGCATGGGAAGGCTTGGGCGGCTTCAGGGACCGCGGTTCGATCCCCAGCACCACATGCTGCGCCAGCCCTGCCCTCGGGGCGGGCTGAGCCAGCCATAAAAAATGAGTGAATAAACAAACAAAGGTTCTGAAACAAGAAAAAATAAATAAAAATAAAATAAAATTTAAAAAAAATCAATAGGATATTTATGAATATAGACAACAAAGTTTCCCACCAATAGTTTTCCATAAAGAAATAAGGAAAAGGTTCAGAGAATTTCAAAACCTGACATGTTATTAACCTGTGATGTAATATGTTGAACAGCTATTAAGATATTAGCAGAAAGATCAGGAATGTACACACAATATTCAGCTTTTATAATTACACAAGCAACCCATTGTGCTGCTGTTAGAATATCTAATGCCTTCCAGTTTTGGAGGACAGCTCGCCTCATTAATTTTACTCTTCATTCAGGAGAAAGAGTCCAGATGTGTCATTTAAGGCTCACTGAGTGTATTTAGTTAAGGCCTTGATACATTGCATAACAACTTTTAATCCTAGGAAAAGGATAAAGATAGAGGCCAAGTGATCATACCAGTAAGACACACTTCTATACCATCAGTGCTGTAGATGGGGCAGATTTGCAGATTTGTCAATACTTTTTTTTTTTGGAAGGGCCTACAGGGTATTCAGGGTCTCATTACTAGATCTGACTCATAGTGATCTTGCCTGTTTATAGCCTCCCAAGATCTAAGATTACAGGTGTGAGCCACCACGCCCAGTCTCAATTGCTGTCTCAGCATGCCCCAAGGGTGGGGCCTACACTGTAAGCCATGGGATTGAACCCCTGACCCCTGCACCTGCTTGCAGGTGCTTTAATCCACTGAGCTATTTGGCTGGCCCTTATGAATACTTTTGACACTTCTGCCTTTTAACAATGCAAATCCCAGTATGCATCTTCCTATCCACCTAGCGAGTATCCAGGGTCATAAGTTGGTTCAATAGGACCAGTGAGTACCAGTGGAGGCTTCCCATCTAATTCCAGGATGGTTAAACTAGTTGTTGCAAACTAATCCTCAGTCTATAAAGTTACTGTGTTTATACAGTGTTGGGGGTGTCCATCCCAATTATTTAGTACAGTCAATGAGAATAGTGATTTTTCTGTTTCCAGTGTAAGGGGGGGGGGCTTTCTACTTGGATGTTCTATAGTAGGAGTTGCCTAGGTTAACTTTATAATTACTTTTACCATATGAACTTTTGAATTATATGGACCATTAATTTCATAATTATTGTTTCACATCTTTCGAAAGCGCAGTTAAGCTCATGTTTTTTCCATTTATCTGAAGGTTTTTTCCACTATATTTCTTTGCATGTTTTGTTGTCATCTCATCAGTATTATTATTAGCCAGATCAGTTTGGGACTTGCTCTCATGATCCTCTAAGCATAGGGTCACATTAACTATATTAACTTATCTTTCCTTTTTATACCAATGTTTTCCATTCTCTCATATAATTATTTTGGCTAAATATTTAGAGTAATATCAAGGGCTAATGATGAAAACAGCCCCCCCCCTCTTTTTTTTACCTAACTTCAAAGGGATTTTAGGATTTTTTTTTTATTTAAAAAAATTTTTTTTCTTGTTTCAGAACTTCTGTTTATTTATTTTTGTGTCCAGCTCAGCCTGACCTCAGGGCAGGGCTGGCACAGCATGTGGTGCAAGGGATCGAACCACGGGCCCTGCAGCTGCCCAAGCTTTCCTAAGCAGGCCCTTTAGACTACTGGGCCATCCTGCCAGGGTCCCCAAAGGGATTTTAATTCTTTAATTTTCACTATTGTAGAACAGTCAAGAGTTTGGCTTCAAACTGGAATTAAATTCAAATATCACTTGTATCCTTAATTTCTGACTTGGCACAATTTCTTAACAACTTCTATGTGGGGGCATTAATATGAGTACACTTTGTGTTTGAGATGGTCTAAATAACTCCTCTCTTGTGCTGGGTCAAATGCCTGACACTCAAACTGAAGGAAGGAAAGGTTTATTTAGCTCACAGTTACTGGAAGTTTCAGTCCATATTCAGCTGGCTCCAAGGCAGAGCAGTACAGGCAGAGGGTAACCTCTCATTTCAGCTGGCAAAGAGCAAGAGAGCAAAAGGGAATGGCAGCAGCTCAGGCAGCTAGCTAAACTCTCTCCCCTCCTTACACTGTAATGCATATTACCTGCTCCAGGTTGCAGCATCCCCACCCACAATGATCAATTGCAACCTGCAGAAGCTACCCCATGACTGCTTTAGGGTGACAACTAGACACAAATTATAATATTCTATTTTTCATCTATCAAATGACTAGTGATGTTTTAGGTTTATTTTATTTTTAAAAAAATTTATTTATTTATTTATTCTTGTTTCAGAACTTTTGTTTGTTTATTTATTTTTATGGCCGGCTCAGGCTGCCCTGAGGGCAAGGCTGGTGCAGCATGTGGTGCTGGGGATGGAACCACGGTCTCTGCAGCCGCCCAAGCTTTCCTAAGCAGGAGCTTTAGACCACGGAGTCATCCTGCCGGGACCCTTATTTTTGTTATTGTTTTTTTTGTTTGTTTTGTTTTGTTTTTGTGGGACTGGGGATTGAACTTACAAAGTTGCACTTGCCAGGCAGGCATTTGTGCCACGGAACTATCTCTCCAGCTAGTGATGTTGAACATTTTTTTAGTCAAGTGTCAAAATCATTCTGATGCCAATTCCATATATTTTTTTATTGTTCCTCTGGATTTTATTTTAATGTATTGTCAAGTCAAAATGTCAAATCTATAATTAATCTTACTTAGAATAATTGCTTCTTTCACAGAAATTTTGTTCCTTTTATATTTTCTATATCTCAATTTTTATTTATCAAATATATCTATATAACTATTTTAATTACTTATTTGCCCATTCAAAAATCCTTGTTGATTTCGGATTGATTGGATTGAATGATGCACATATTTTCCTGTTTCTTTCACTTCATTTTTGAATTAGATACTTGTTATGGTTTGTGTCTAATTGTCCCTCAAAGCCTCATGCAGTCATTGGAGTGGCTTTTAGAGTTCTGATTAATTCATGATCAATGCAGAGATTATGGATGTGAGTGTTATACCTGCCCTAGGGCAGCTCATCTGCATACAACCTAAGGAGGGGAGAGAGAGGCTTGCTAGTATCTGCAGCGACTCCACTGCCCTTTGCTCTCTGCTGTCATGAACTGCTGCTCTGTGCCATGTGCCACTCTGCCTTAGAGCCATCTGAATATGGACTGAAACTTCCACTAACTGTGAGCTAAATAAATCTTTCCTACCTTAATTTTGAGTGTTGGGTATTTTGTCCCAGAAATCAGACAAAAAAGTAACTAAAACAATACCTGATATTACAAATTCAGCCCTAGATTCTATATTTAATTTATTCCAAGGAAGTGATGTTGGGACACAGTTCAGTTACAGTTCAGGACTATTTGATCCTTCTTGATCTTACTTTGAAGATTCATGAGAAATAGGATATATGTATAATTTGAGGTAAATGATTCCATAATATGAAGACTTCTAGAATTTTTTTCAATGAACTATAAAATATGGCTTTTTCAGACAATAGGTACATGTTATATTTCCGTCATCTTCTAACTTCTCAAGTAATTTCTGAGTATTCCACATAACACACTGATAAGTACTTAGCTTAGTACTCTGAGAAGACCATCTGCAGATCCCTGGAACTCTGCAACAGTTTGTTTTTCTGTACACTGACCTGTGGATTTTAGCTGTCATAGAGCCTTAAGACTTGGAGCTGTGTCTCCTCACCTCAGAGGCATCCACAAAGCCCTTCCTCAATTTCTCCTTTCTGTGCTATGATTTGGCAGCTAACTTGAAGAAGTGAGCTGGAGCAATATGAGGTGCACCCTCATATTTCACCCTTGCTTGCTAACTTTCGTTTGCTAAAACAAAAGTACCTACATAAACAACTTAGGGAGCTGATTGGCTGGCTCCAAGGCAGAAACAGCATGGTGGGAGGGTATGGTGGAAGGAAGCTGCTCCCCTCTGGAGCACAGGGAAGCAGAGAACAGAGAAAGCATGAGTCGGGGGCATGCCAGGCTAACCCCCTCAAGCCACATTGCAGTGACCAGCTTTCTCAAACAGGCCCACCTTCTAATAGCACATTTAGCTAGGAACTAAAAAGTGGACTGATCCATTGAAGAGGCAAGAGGACCATGACTTAGTTTCCATAAGCCCCACAATGTAATAACTGAGACTTTGGGGGGATTATTTATTTATTTATTTATTTATTTATTTATAAAAAATTTAATTTATTTTTTTCTTGTTTCAGAACTTTTGTTTATTTTTATGGTCAGCTCAGCCTGCCCTGAGGGCAGGGCTGGTGCAACATGTGGTGCCGGGGATTGAACCGCGGTCCCTGCAGCTGCCCAAGCTTTCCTAAGCAGGTGCTTTAGACCACTGAGCCATTCTCCCAGGCCCCTTGGGGGGATAATTTAGATCCCAACAATAATACCCAATTTCTTAAAGACAGCAGCTTCAAATTTTTGTTCCCTTGTGCCATATTTTGGTTAGAAATATTAAATCCAAGGCGCAGCAGGATGGCTCAGTGGTCTAAAGCACTTGCTTAGGAAAGCTTACGTGGCTGCAGGGACCCTGGTTCGATCCTTGGCACCACATGCTGCGCCAGCCCTGCCCTCAGGGTGGGATGAGCCAGCCATAAAAGTAAATAAATAAACAAACAAAAGTTCTGAAACGAAAAACAATAAAATAAAAAATAAAATTCTCAAAAAAGAAAAAAAAAGAAATATTAAATCCAACATTGGATAAATTTCAATATGTGGATTTTTTATTATTATTTTCTGGAAAATCTATATTTTTAGGTAAACAGGAATCATTTTTAGCATGTAGCTTATTAGGTTTTCCCAGGTGCTGGGTATTATTGGTTCTTATTTTTATTAAGATAAATTCAGGGCCTGGCAGGATGGGTCAGTGGTCTAAAGCGCCTGCTTAGGAAAGTTTAGGCGGCTTCAGGGACCGCAGTTCGATCCCCAGCAGCACATGCTGCGCCAGCCCTGCCCTCAGGGCAGCCTGAGCCGGCCATAAAAATAAATAAACAAACAAAAGTTCTGAAACAAGAAAAAAAATCATATTAAACATTTTAGAAGTAGAAAATTATTGTTATTCAATATATTCAAAATGTGTAGCCACCTACTCTTATTTAGTTCCCAAATGTTATCATCATCCCCCCAAAATGCCCTGTACTCATTAGATCCCTGACAATCACAAATCTGCTTTCTGTATTTATAGATTTACTTAAATTGGATATTTCATGTAGTAAGAATTATGTGAGATATGAACATTTAGCTAAGTGTGGTGATATATAGCTGTAATCCTAGCACTCAGGACTGAAGCAGGAGGATCACCATGATTTTGAGGCCACCCAGGTTACATAGTGAGATCTTGTCACAAGAATGGGGTCAGGACTCTCCGGACCACAATTTAAGTTATTGCTCTTGAGTCTCTTATGTACTATTTCAAGGGCAAGATTTGTGTCAACTTATTTCAAGCAGTAAGTAGGAATGCAACTGAAATAAGTTCTTATATATCAGATAATCAACCAACTTTGATGATGATTCTTTGAAGGGATGTATTTCCCCAGCAGTGAAGGACTTCACAGGCATAAACAGTTATTTCAATTAATTAATGAAGACTGCAAAACTGTTGGCATGACTGAGAGACTAGGCACTACATAATAATGGTTATTCTACTGTGCTTCCTTGTGCTGAAGGTAGATCATTTTACATCACCCTTAACTCCAACCGACAGCCAAGTGTACACATGTACACAAACACATACAGCAAATATTCTTTTCAATCTGCTTTGAGCCAAATCAGATGGAACAACCAGATCTTTTTTTCTTTAATTTTCTAAAATTACATTATGCAAAAGAAAAAAGAAACTTATAAATAGAAACCCATCAAGGCTTTGTGTAATTGGAAGGATTTACATCTCAGATAAGTGCATGGTTTAAAATATTAACAATAATTGTTATTAACTTTCTTTTAGTCATAATCATCTTATGCTAGAGAAGTTCTCACTGGACATTTAACTGGTCACATTTTTCTTGGGCTTTACTTTCTCTCTTCAAAACTCAACTTGTGTAACAAACTGGCCAAATAATTTTGCTTTACACCTACTATTTAGTCTACCTGCATATGCAAAAGTTATTTAATACAACCTGTTAAAATAAAGTCCATATCACCTAGATGTCACCTTTGATTGGATATAAGAGGTGTTACAAGCTTTAAAGTTTATCAGTCTGTCTTGGTTTCTCTCAAAGTCACCCCCAATAGGAGGTCAAAATGATGAGGTACCCCTCACAAGGCAGATTCTCACACCAGAAGGTAGAAGTGACTGACTTAATTTGAAATTTTATAGCATACTTTTTAATAATCCTCTTCTAAGGGTTGCATGAAGGATTTTTCTTGGAAATAGCAACCAGCTGTCAAAATTATGTTATATTCTGTCAGCATAAGACACCAATCCTAAATCTTGTCAAAGAAGGTTGTAATGGAATAAACCATGTTGAAATAAATAAGGAGCTATGATGACTGATTCCATCCCTCAAAAATACTCATAGGACATGTAACCTCCTTGTGATTTGTGATTTAATTAATGGAAAGCTTCTGCCTTTCTATGCTTCCAAGCTAGGGTGTGTCCTGGTTCTTTGATCTCCACTTCCTAAACTATCACAGGCAAGACTTGCCTCTTTTACACTCTTTGGAGTCCCAGCTATCATGGGTAAAAATAATTAGGGAAAAAATTCCTTTTGTGCTGCATGTCATTTTTATAATACATTTGCTGGGGACTAACTGATGCAGCCCTCTCCATCGCTAGCACCGGTCTGCAGGTTGGTCATGATGCTGAAGTTCAGTGCGATGGTTAATTACAAGGCACCCCAGCCAGAGCTCTGAGATCCAGATACTGAAGCACCATCACTTGGATAAAAAGCAAATTAGTGTCATTGTCAATTTAAAGATGAAAGTTGAAGTAACCTCTTGTGTGACATTGACCCACTTTATCCCTTCTCCTTGATAACACTTCCTTCAAGAGTTCTTTCCTTAGTTCACCTTTCAGAACTCCACCTTTTCCTTGGTTCTCTGAAGTGTCTGACTCTTCCTGCTCAGCTTCTTCTGTGAGTTCCTCCCCATGTGTCTCACCTTGCGATACTAAGGTTCCTCAAAGATCAGTCTTTTGCTCCCTCTTCTTCTCTATCTTCTCACTTTCCCATCTCAGTTGATCTACAGCTAGCATCGATTTGCTTCCTGAATTCCAGGCTCGTGTCACCAACACTGTGTATTCACTTGGATATCCAAGAAGCATTTTCAATATTCAAAACTGCATTCCTGAACAACAGAAGTCTCCCATTCAGTTGTCCTTGCAGTAACCAGACATACTGGTGGCACACCTGTTTTCCCATCGTGCTTTACCCTCATGCCTGCATTCGATCAACCGAGCAGAAATTTGTCTCCCATTTTCAACTACATCTAGGATTCAACCAGTGCTCAAAAATCTCCACTGCTTTCATATCACCCGCATTTCTTCTATAGGGCTGTACGTTCTTGACTTGCTTTCTTACAGAGTTTCCAACTACGACAGTAAGAACCAACATGTGCCTAAAGTACACACAGATACACGCCAAGTGTTTTCTCTGTTGTCTTTAAAATACTTGTTCTGTCCTGTCCATGCTTCTGCTGGGTTGAAACTATAAAAAAATACATTAAAAAAAAAAAGGGGGCCTGGCGGGATGGCTCAGTGGTCTAAAGCGCCTGCTTCGGAAAGCTTGGGCGGCTTCAGGGACCGCGGTTCGATCCCCGGCACCACATGCTGGGCCAGCCCCACCCTCAGGGCGGGCTGAGCCAGCCAAGAAAATAAGTGAATAAACAGAGGCTCTGAAATAAGAAAAAAAAAAAAAAAAAAAG
>PVJA010057319.1:0-10485 GCA_004027025.1 Myocastor coypus
CTGGCACCACATGCTGCGCCAGCCCTGCCCTCGGGGCGGGCTGAGTCGGCCATCAAAAATGAGTGAATAAACAAAGGTTCTGAAACAATTTCTCCTTTCCATAGACCAGCAGAAATCCACAGTACAATTATCCAAGTGATCATATCTATATCTGTATCTATATCTATATCTATATCTATATCTATATCTATATCTATATCTATATATCTATATCTTTTCCTTTTCCCTCCCTCTCCTTATTTCAGTAATAAGCAAGCCTTTTACTAAGAAGCTTTTCTATTTAACCTGTTATAGCTAATGTCTAGATGCCTCCCCAATGCTTCATGTACTCATAGGTAAGGCTTTTTCAGAGAAGTGGCTGGATCTAGTGTATGTGATATTTGGATTAAGTATGTGTGATTACTAAATTAGTTCACTGATTGATTTGGCATAGTTCTGAGTGTGGAATGGGAAGGCCCATCCTGTGTCCAAGGGTGTATAACCTGGATAGAGTATAAGAAGGCTGCTGCCTATTTTTGCTGCTAAACAGCTTTGCCACTAGCTGCCTATTATGAAGTGTTTCTCACCTGCAATGCCACCCTCTCATGGAGCCAGGCAACTATGAACTTAAGCCTCTACAAAATATGAGCCTTTTCTCCTTTAACTTTGGGTATAAGGTATTTTATCTCAGCAATAAGAGAAGTAAGATACTGTTGCAGCTGGCACTATGTGTTTATTTGATGTTATACAACAAAGGTATTTTAACAATCATCCGTAAAACATAAGTACAAGTAAAATCTTGCGTAATAATCTTTTTCCCCAGCAATCTTTTAGTTAAAAGTAATAACTCATGTTTAATGGAGGAAAATGTGTAATTTCTGACTAAAAAGGCTTGTTTTTAACAGGTGAGAGGGATGACATGTGCCTCCTGTGTACATAAAATTGAGTCTACTCTAACAAAACACAGAGGAATCTTCTACTGTTCCGTGGCTCTGGCAACAAACAAAGCACATATTAAATATGATCCAGAATTCATTGGTCCTAGAGACATTATCCACATAATTGAGGTAAGTGGCAAGGCTGTATTTCTGTATTTTTTTTTCATGTCTCAATGTGTACTTGTTCAATTACTAGTCCTTTGAATCACATATAGTTTTCATGAGGTAGACCATGTAAAAATCTGGCTGCTTTGAACATTTGTGACAAGCTCTGTCACACAATCTAATTCATTTTATTTTCTAATTTAGAGATAGGATCTTGTTAATTTCATAAGTGTCCCAGGCTGGGCTCAAACTTGTAACCTTTTTGCCTCAGTCTTCCAGAATACTGGAATGACAGGCACAGCTTACTGCAAAATTTAATGTAAGTAAGCCAGGTATGGTGGCACATGTGTGTAATCTCAGAATCTGAGAGCTTGAGGCAAGAGGATTGCTGCATATTTGAGGCCAGCCTAGGGTACATAGTGAGTTCAAGGCCAGCCTGGACTTCATAGCAAGACCTTGTTTCAAAAAAAACCATTTTTTTACTGTAAATATGGCTGTCTTTTTTTCCTTGACCATCATCAGGAAAACTCAGAAAAAGAATTATTTATGTTGTAAATTACCATCCGACTTAAATATTTAAAAATTGAAATAAAGACTTTGTGTGTGGTGCTAGGGACCTAGGCAAATACTCTACCACTGAGCTGCACTGCTAGCCCTAGTAAATGAAAATAAATTGACAATTATCACTAAAATTCTTATTAATCACTAAGGAAATGAAATATTATGTGAGATGCATTATTGTTGGACACAAAGCAAAAAAAAGTCACTTAAAATACTTTAAGTTAAAGTAAAATATTTAAAAACCTAGACGATTTGGACCAAATTTATTAGGTCTTAACTAAATCTGAAGCAATGATACATTGGAAAGTTCATTAAAACTTTCTGTGTGCTGCAAAATTGATGTTCTAGTGATCTAAAGCAATGATGGCAAATCTTTTGGAGACCGAGTGCCCAAACTGTAGCCTAAAACCCACTTATTTATTCTAAAGTACCAATGCTGCAATTGAACTTCAGTACTGAGGTTTTAGTTTAGGAAAAACCTCAACTTGTATATTAAAAGTAATACAGAATAACAAAGCTCTCAGTGATACAGCCTGCTGTGGCACATGTGCAATAGGTTTGCCACCATTGATCTAAAGTGCATTAGTTGCTCAGATAAGATCCTACTCATATGAGTTCTTTAACATCATTGTGAAGCTACCATTACTGAGTACATATAACACAAAAGTGTAATAACACAGTAATGCAAGTGTCTCAGTTGCTTTTTCTTTGTTGCTAGTAGAAAATACTCAAAGCTCAAAATTAAGAAGGAGAGGTTTATTTAGCTTATAGTTAGTGGAGGTTTCAATCCATAATCAGCTGGCTCCAAGGCAGAGTGGCACATGGCAGGGGACAGCAGCTCATGGTAGTGGAAAATGGCTAAGAACCAAAGGAAGGAGTAGCAGCTATAGCTGCTAGCAAGCCTCTCTCCCTTCCCCACATTGTATGCAGATTATTTTCCCCAGGGTAGGTGTAGTGCTGACACCCATAATCCCACCCAATGGGATCATGAATTAATCACACACTGTACAAGCCACCCCCTTGACTGTGTGAAGCTTTGGGGTGACAACTAGACACAAACTGTAACGAGGATTCCACAGCTTCAGCTTAATTCCCACAGCAGTGTGGTTGTCTTTGTTCTTTTTTTAAAGAAGACAAATATAATAAAATATTGATAATAAAAAAGGTTAGAAATGATACAGAATTTCACTCAACAAAATAATATGAATTCGACAGATTTTCTTTTATTACATTGTGCTGTCTTCAAATTATTTATTTATTTGTGGGACTGGGATTCGAACTCACAGCCTTGCACTTGCCAGGCAGACACTTGTGCCACAGAGCTATCTCCCCAGCCCCTGAAAATTACTTCTTTAGATTAGTAGATATATGCATGTAAAATTGGAAGTTATAAGAAATTAAGGGAAAAAAAGTTAAACTTTAACTGTTACGTTCCGTAGATCAGCAGAAATCCACAGTACAATTGTCCAAGCCCTCCTGGCATACATACATAGATGTATCTCTTTCCCTTGTCTTTATTTTGGAAGTAAAAAAACTCAGGTGAAGAGGTTACTTGTTGAAAGTCGTATATTGTAGCTAGTCATTTTATTTTTTATTTTTTTCTTGTTTCAGAACTTTTGTTTCTTTGTTTATTTATTTTTATGGCTGGCTCAGCCTGCCCTGAGGGTAGGGCTGGTGCAGCATGTGATGCTGGGGATCGAACTGTGGTCCCTGAAGCCACCTAAGCTTTCCTAAGCAGGTGCGTTAGACCAGTGAGCCATCCTGCTGGGCCACTAGTCATTATTTTGACTAGGATTTGAGCCTAATTACTATCACTAACAATTATCAGGGTTGCTCTTTTCACTGTGCTTGCTGCATTGTCAACAAATACAAGAGTGCATCAGTTTCCCTAGCCAAAAAAAAAAAAAATATATATATATATAGCATATGTTACTGACAGTGTTCACATGAGCCTTACCTAGGTGTAGTTTCCTTTTTATACTTATTGGAAAAGTGACTTTATTTTGTGTTCTCTTTTTGATGGAGAAAGTCAAGACCTGTTGACCTGCAAGACCCTGGATAATATATGTAGTATGGTACTACTTTATTTTATTATTTTTTTTCTTGTTTCAGAGCTTTTGTTTGTTTATTTATTTATTTTTATGGCCGGCTCAGCATATTTTTATTTGTATTCCTCAGAGTGACTTGCACTTAGTTATTGAACTGGCCTATTTTAAATAACAATACCATGGCTTAGAATTTCTCTATAGTATTTAAGTAATAAATGAGTAAATTTTTTTTTCTGAATTTTCTTAGAACTTAGGATTTGAAGCTTCTTTGGTCAAGAAGGATCGATCAGCAAGTCACCTAGACCATAAGCGAGAAATAAGACAGTAAGTGCCTTGGAGATTGAGTAATGCTACAGATTTTTGACTCATTACTAATTTAACATTCCATTAACATGTCAGTTTTTACAGTATCATCCTTATATGGGGTAGAATAATTTTATCTTGTATTTCTCCATAGTACATAGACTAGCCACTAACAATTTAGTAAATGAATTTTCTTTTTCTTTTTTTTCCATATAAGATGGAGACGATCCTTCCTTGTGAGCCTGTTTTTCTGTATTCCTGTAATGGGCCTGATGATATATATGATGGTTATGGATCACCACCTTGCAACTCTTCACCATAATCAGAACATGAGTAATGAAGACATGATCAGTATTCATTCTTCTATGTTTCTGGAACGCCAGATCTTTCCAGGATTGTCCATTATGAATTTGCTGTCTTTCTTATTGTGTGTACCTGTACAGGCAAGTGTAATGTTAGCAAATGTGTTTGTATTAAATCAAAAATAATGAAAATTGCCAGGCATGGTGGTGCATGCCTGTAATCCCAGGACTTGAGAGGCTGAGGCAGGAGGATTGGTGTGAGTTCGAGACCAGCCTGGGCTACAAAAGTGAGCTCAAGGCCAGCCTGAACTGCATAGTGAGACCCTGTCTCAAAAAGACAAAAAAAAACAATGAAAATAGGGCCCCCCAGATAGCTCAGTGGACTGAAGTGCCTGCTTATGCAGAGCACAGGGACCAGAGTTCAATCCCAGGCACCATCAGGTGCCAGCCTCACTGCTGTGGCATGCTGCGATGGTGATTGAGACTAGATATGGTGGCCCATGTCTGTATTCCCGGTGCTTGGGAGGTTAAAAACAGGAGGATCACTAGGAGTGTGATCTACGTAGTGAAACCCTGTAGACTCTGTACTAAATACGTTAAAAAATTTTTAGAAAGAGAATCTTTTTAACAATAATACATTGTATAATGTATTCATCGCAGTTGTTCAGCATACAAGATGCCGACATGATTTGTTGTCTAAACATCATTAGTACAGATCCTTCTTTTCATTGCACAAAGAGAAAGTAGCTGTATATATAGTCCAGCAGTTCATGAAAATTTTGTAAGCAAGATTATTTCCAGATTGAAAAGATATATTAGCCAGATGTCTGATCATCCTGTGCTGGACACTTTATAAAAATAATCTTAAACTGAGTAGTTGAAGTAGATGATAGATTCTGTTAGGACTTAATGACAAATCAGAGAACAAAAAATTTTGGATTTGTTATTCATATCTGCTGTTCTTTGTATTATTTTAGGGAAGGGTCTACAGGGTGTTCAGGGTCTCACTACTAGATTGGACTCATAGTAATCTGCCTGTTTTCAGTTTCCCAAGTGCTGGGATTATAGGTGTGTGCCACCACACATACATCATTGTGGCCCAGGGTCAAGAGTGGCATGGCAGGCCCAGGGATCAAGCACCCCAGTACCTGCATCTGCCTGCAGGTGCTTTAATCCATGAGCTATTTGGTTGGCTATTTGGTTGGCTCTCATGTTGTTCTGTATAACTATTATTGTCTGACATGTCAGTTCATTATTTTCTGTGTTTTCTTCCCTTTTGAGATAAACCTTCACTGTAGAAAGAATTATTTCCATTTTATAAATACATATACTTTTTACTTGATTCTTATAAAAAGCACTGTGAGGGTTATGGATATAGCTCAAAGGTAGTGCACTTACTGAGAGTGTTGTAAGTGTTGCGTTCAATCTGCAGCATCGAATACACAAAATCAAAACATACACCAAAAACCTGGCCCAGACATAATGGGTGATGTCATGTCTATAATCCCATCTAATCAGGCAGCTTATGTCAGAGGAGTCTAAGTTTGAGGCTAGTCTAGGATACTTAATCAAACCTTGCTCCAAATAAAAAGTAAAAAGATCTGTGATGTAGCTAAATGGTAGAGCACTTTTCTAGCATGTTCCTAGGTTTAATGTCCAGTACTATAAAAAAATTTATGACAAAATGTTTTAATTTTTTCCTAGCTTTTATTTTTGTTATCAAAAAGAAAAATCCAAGAACCATCTGACTTTCTTTATGTTATAGAATATACATTGGATCACAGAGGATACTCCTCAGAGTTTTGTGCAGCAATTCAAATCCCTTGCTGTGCCCACACATCCACTAAAATACAAAGTTGTCCTGCCTTAAAATTTCCTTTAATAGAGCCATGCATGGTGGTAGACACCTGTAATCCCAGCACTTGGGAGGGTGAGGCAAGAGGATTGGTGAGAGTTTGAGACCAGCCTGGTCTACAAAAGTGAGCTCAAGGCCAGCCTGAACTGCATAGTGAGACCCTGTCTCAAAAAGACAAAAAAATTTTCCCTTTAATACTGATGGATTGGTTAAAAGCCAAAGAAAGTAAATACTGACACTTTACTAGTTGAGGTATGTATGTGAATTTCATCATTTGAAAAATTTCAGTGATTTTCATGCCCTTTTAAACATTTTCATTTATGTATTACAGTTTTTTGGAGGCTGGCACTTCTACATTCAGGCTTACAAAGCACTGAAGCATAAGACGGCAAACATGGACGTACTGATTGTGCTGGCAACCACAATTGCATTTGCCTACTCTTCAGTTATTCTTCTAGTTGCAGCATATGAGAGAGCCAAAGTCAACCCTATTACATTCTTTGACACACCTCCTATGCTATTTGTGTTCATTGCACTGGGGCGATGGCTGGAACATATAGCAAAGGTAAATGTAAAAGAGGGCCATTTGTTAAAGTCATGGGTAGATGAATGACTGTAATGTTTTGTAGCAATTATAAATAAACATTGCCTTATGGAGTTTACTGTTTACTAAGGAGATATTTTTGTTTTAGCAGTATTTTAAGTTGAATATTGTTTTAGTAGATTTATCTAATTTATAGAATTAATACAGTAGATAGTAGAATATGCCCATGGTTATTTTAAGAGAGACATTTGAAAAGTATTTACTTATTTATATTAAATTATCAGTCGATGGTCCTGGCGGGATGGCTCAGTGGTCTAAGGCGCCTGCTTGGGAGCTTGGGTGGCTTCAGGGACTACGGTTCAATCCCCGGCACCACATGCTGCACCAGCCAGCCCTGCCCTTGGGGCGGGCTGAACCAGCCATAAAAAAATGAGTGAATAAACAAAAGTGCTGAAACAAGAAAAAAATTAAAAAAAAATAAATTATCAGTTGATGTGACTACATTGTTTAAAATACTGGTAGAAAAAATACAATGTTGTAATGAAAATTACTTTCTAATCCTTTTCCACATACCTTTATATTTAATGGAGTAAGAAGCTTAGTGTGTATGCCAATCTGTTACCTGAGCACTATTAAGTGTTTTTAACTCTTTTTCTAGTCTAGATGAT
The DNA here is from genome assembly GCA_004027025.1 of Myocastor coypus. Taxonomy (NCBI): domain Eukaryota; kingdom Metazoa; phylum Chordata; class Mammalia; order Rodentia; family Myocastoridae; genus Myocastor; species Myocastor coypus. Next base: position 7,304 of record PVJA010057319.1, read on the forward strand.
TATTCAATATTTCTGAGTAATAATTGTCAAGTTAGTGTTTTAATATAAGGATAGAATTATTGGGATAAAGGCCATAAGTTATATAACAGTTTGTGCTACATGTTGTAAAAGATTTTGCCAGTAAGGATATGTCAGTGAAGCTATTTTATTATTTCATCAGCACTGCATCTTATCTAAATTCTTGTTCTGTAAGCATTAAAATGGTGACAGCATTGTGTTAGTTTGCTTTTCTTTCAAACTGAATAAGGATTTTTTCATATACTGAGTGTTTATATTTCCTCTTAAACAGCTTGCATAGTTAAGTCTCCTTCCCATGTATCTACTGGGTTCCTGATATTTTTTCTTTCCGACATTTTCTTGATAAGTTATATGTAATACCTATTTTGTGTTTTTCATATTTTTGGTATACAATTTCCAGATTTGGAAAAGTTACATTTTTAAAAATTGTATATATTTTCCTTAGTTTTTAAAATTAGTGCATATTTGTGGTACACAGTCATCAGTAAGGAATTTTTTATATGTGCATAACATACCAATTATTTTTTATGTTCCTTTACTCTCCCTTTTCCTCCAATCCTTCTTGCCCTCCCCATTTACAAAAGCTGTATCTCTACTTTTTCTTCTTTGTTTTCTTTGAATCCCTTTTTCCTTCCTTCCATCTCTCTTCCCCATCTCTTGATCACTTTTCCATTTGAACAAGTTCTTCTTACTTCCTGTCTTCTATTTTGCTCATTTATTTTATGTTTCTCACATGAGATAAACCATGTGATATTTAGACTTGTATATCTTATTTATTTCACTTTAGATTATGCTCTTTTGTTTTTTGATACTAGGAATTGAATTCACACCCTTATGCTTACCAGGGAGGTACTGTGACACTGAGCTGTATTCACAGCCCTTGATTGTGGTCTTAAGGTGCATCTGTTTACCTAAAAGTGCCTCAGGTTTATCCTTCTTTATAGCAGAATGATACGCCATATAATACAGATATATTTTCTTTATCAGTTCATTGCTTGATGAACATGGGGGCTGCTTCCAAGATTTAGCTATTATAAGTTGTGCTATTATAAACATGATTATGTGTTGCTGGGATATGATGACTTTAACTCTTTTGAGAAGACACCAAGTTGGGGACTAGTTGGGTTAATTTGAACTTCTAGATTCAGTGTTTTAAGAAAATCACCATACTGATTTGCATAGTAGCTATACAAATAAATTATATTTATTAAGTGGACTTTTGGATAAATATTAAAGTTTATAGCTTTAAGGTATTAACATTTCCTTTCTTAGAATTGTAAATATGTTTAATTTGTAGGGCAAAACATCAGAGGCTCTTGCAAAACTAATTTCACTACAAGCTACAGAAGCAACTATTGTGACTCTCAACTCTGAAAATATACTTCTGAGGTATTTATCTTCATTTCCTTCTCTTTTTAGGAACTTTTCATAAAAATTTTCAAGTATATCCAGAAATAGAGTATCACAAGCTCACATAATCTGTTTCCCAGATGTAACAATTATCCATGTTTTGCTATACTTCATCTATTTTTTTGTCTTTTTGAGACAGGGCCTCGCTATACAGTTCAGGCTGGCCTTGAGCTCAGTTTTGTAGCCCAGGCTGGTCTTGAACTCTCACCAGTCCTCCTGCCTCAGCCTCTCGAGTGCTGGGATTACAGGCGTGTGCCACCATGCCCGGCTTTTTTTTTTTTTTGTCTTTTTGAGACAGAGTCTCACTATGCAGTTCAGGCTGACCTTGAGCTCATTATTGTAGCCCAGGCTGATTTTGAACTTGCACTGATCCCCCTGCCTCAGCCTCCCAAGTGCTGGGGTTATAGGCATACACCATGATATCTGGCCCACTTCATCTGTTCACTTTATTTTTCTGTTGTTTCAAGACAAGGTAGATCCAAGTTCTATCATTTTACTGCTAAATATTTGTATACCATAAGGATTTGTGATTAGTAAATCAGTCCACTGATTGGCTTGACATAGTTTTGCCTGGGATTATAGGTGTGAGTACTTCACCTGCCCTAAGGTAGGTAGCCTACATGCAATATAAGCGGCAGAAACTTTCTTTGCTTGCTTGCTTTTGCTATTGTCCGTCACCATGAACTGTCTCTTCTGTGCTGCCCCTTTGCCTACCTCCAGCCTTGGACCTAGCCAATTATGGACTGAAGCCTCTATAACTCTGAGCTGAATAAACCTTTTTATCCTTTCATTTTTGGTGTCAGGTATTTTGTCTCAGAAAAGAAAGAAAAATAACTAAGATACTTTTTTTTGTGGGACTTGGGATTGAACTGAGGTCCTTGCATTTTCCAGGCAAGTGCTTATTCTACTGAGCTATCTGCCCAACCCCAAGATACTTTCTTAATATCACTTAATACTCAGTGCGTGATTACATTTTTCTTTGTCTCCAAAATATTCTTTTTTTCTTATCCTCTTCCATGCTCCTCCTCCTCTTCCTCTTATTGTTGTTGTTCTTCTTCTAATTTCCCTTTCCCCTTTTCATTTTTATTGCTATTATTTAAGTTTATGTTTATGGCTTATAGTGTTTATATTCATTGAGTTTAGGCACCTACGGGGCCAACTTCATACTATTTTCCCATCCCTCTCTCTCACGCCTTGTTCTTGGCCTCAAGATCCCTACCCATCTGCAAGAAGTCCTAACCTTTTTCTTGATCTACCTATCATTTTTCTCTTAGTGTATAAATTGCCTTACTCAGATGAGAGATACTATATGGTATTTAACTTTGTGTGTTTGGTTTATTTCACACTCAACATATTTTCTGGATAGTATCCATTTTACTATGAAAGTCTCAATTTGCCCATCTTTAAAGCTGAAGAGTATTTCATTGTATATAGATGTAAGAATTTCTTACTCTTTCTCCTCCTTCTTTCTTCTTTTCATCTTCTTTTTTTTTAAAGAATTTTTTATTTTATTTATTTATGTTTTTCTTGTTTCATAATCTTTTTTTTTTTTAAAGAATTTTTTATTTTATTTATTTTTTTTCTTGTTTCAGAACCTTTGTTGTTTAGTCACTCATTTTTATGGCCAGCTCAGCCCGCCCCCAGGGCAGGGCTGGCACAGCATGTGGTGCCGGGGATTGAACCGCGGTCCCTGAAGCTGCCCAAGCTTTCCCAAGCAGGCGCTTTAGACCACTGAGCCATCCCGCTGGGCCCCA
>PVJA010057320.1:0-10922 GCA_004027025.1 Myocastor coypus
AAAAAAAAAAAAAAAAAAAAAAAAAAAAAAAAAAAAAAAAAAAAAGACCCGATGATCAGTGGAATAGATTAGAAGATGCAAAAGCAAATCCAAACACACTCAGCCACTTTTCTTTTCTTTTCTTTCTTTCTTTCTTTGCCACTTTTATTTTTGACAAAGGGGCCAAACATGTTTACTGCAAGAAAGATAGCCTCTTTAACAAATGGTGCTGGAAAAATTGGCTGTCTACATGCCTAAAAGTAGAACTTGACCAAGGTCTATCACCATGCACTAAACTAAAGTGAAAATGGATTAAAGACCGTGAAACACTAAATCTCCTGGAAGAGAAAGTAGGAGGAAGTCTTGAAGACATCGGGGTAGGCAAAGAATTCATGGACAAAAATAAAAATGCACATTTAACACTTGAAAGAATCAACAACTGGGACCTCCTCTGGCTGTAAAGTTCTTTTATATTAAAAAAATAACCAACAGAGTGAAAAGACAACTCACTAATTTTGAAAAAATTTAACTAACAAGTGTTGAGACAAAGGTCTTATATCTAGAATTTATAAAGGACTAAAAACCATTAGGGTTCCAAAAGTCAAAGACCCAATCCAGAAGTGGGCATCTGAGATGAACACACACTTCTCAGAGAAAGAAATTCAAGAAGCCTATAAATACCTAAAGAAATGCTCCACATCACTAGCCCATCAATGAAATGCAAATTAACGCTTAGATACCATCTCACCACAGAAAGAATGGCTATTATCAAGAAATCAACCAACAACAAATGTTGGAGAGGCTTCTCCAACAAAAAGGAACCCTTCTCTACTGCTGGTGGGAATGCAAATTGGTGCAACCATTATGGAAAGCAGTGTGGAGGATCCTTACAAAACTAGAATTGGAACTTCCGTTCAATCCAGCTATCCCCCTACTGGGAATTTTCCCAGAGGAACTAAAAACATCATACCATAGTGATATCTATGCACCTATGTTCCTAGCAGCACAATTTGTGATAGCCAAATCTTGGAAACAACCAAAATGCCCATCATTTGAAGAATGGTTAAAAAAATGTGGTATTTTTATATAATGCAATATTACTCATCTATAAAGAATGATAAGTTTGAAGACTTCATATATAAATGGATGTATATTGAACATATACTCATTAGTGAAATAAACCAGACCTACATGTGTAAATATCGTATAGTCTCTGAAATATAAGAACTTTAAAGAAGAAAATAATAACTTAACGGCATAACAGCTGAATGTGTTATGGATTAAACAACGAAGTCAGTGGAAGCAGACAAAGCAGAAAACATCAATAGCAAAACCATACACTTATGTACACAGGATGAATCAGATATTGGTCTCAAGAACCTTCAAAAGGTTCATCATATTGATCATAGCACTATGTAACACTAAAACTATGCTTGGAATGCATGTCACTCTTGTCTTTTTGATGTGTACTGCTCCTGGTGTAAACTCAATTACTGTCATTCTGTCTCTCAAGAGTAGTAGTTGAAAATAAGAGACTGGGCCAAATATCATAGTCTTAACAGGCTACGATTTTGTATTTCCTTGAATTTCCAAGTATCTGTGTAAAAATTGTGTAAGTGCTTATATCACATTGTATGGGACGTTATTAGAATATCAATGATGGTCAGAAAATATCAATCCCAAGCTAAGTGAAAGATATTTGATACTTAGAAAGCCAGTGATGATAAGCTCAAGTACCTATGTTATAGAGTAATAGTACCACAAAGCTTTTCTGCTGGAGGGTTGAGAATGTAAGTTACAGACAAAAAATTGGAGAAAAAGAAGGGCTATGAGGATAGCCAATATTTTGACCCTAGCCCTTCAAAGTCAGTAAAGACTCAGGATATAAGAGAACCTGTGCTGTAATATCCTATAACTCAGAGGTGTCCAAAATTTTCTGGTCAAGGAGATTATGGGATCTCAGAGGAAAGGGATAAATGTACTATAGTGCATCTAAGGAGAGTCACCTAGAGAAAAACATTCTCTCAGGCTTTCACAGAAAGCAAACTGGCCAAGCAATGGCCGTGACTTGTCCCAAGGCTGACCCTAACAACAGTTTTACAAAGTACTGTATATGGTCTCAAACTTAATCCTAAGGAGATTTGACCGTGGAAGATACAAAGAAATGAATGTTTTGTTATACAGGTCTTGCTTTGACTCGCCCTTGATCACCCAGCAAAAAAAAAAAAAAAAAAAAAAAAAAAGTTTAATTACAGTGCATGAAACGCAGAGCTAGATTGGTGAGATGAGCTTTATGAGGCTTAGATCAATAGCCTCCAGCATTACAAGCTTCACTGGTGGCCCACTGCAATTGCAGAACATTTTTGACTGTGTATACATCTGCTTCCTCTTAGTCCAAAGAGAAGAATTTTTTTTTTCTTCTTAGCAACATCAATAGGAAGGTGGGTCATGCCCGCATACTGTGCTCTGTAGAACTATTGTGAGGACAATATGCAATGTGTCAACTTTTAAAAAAAGAAAGGGGAAAAGAAAAAAAAAGTAATGTTTACTGAAAGTGTTAATGTTTAATTGTTTGATCAATCTTATATACCTGTATCTATTAATCTAAACTGATCTGATGATGAAAATATGTAATATAACCATTGTTAAATTTAAACAATAAAGATATTAAATAATAAAAAATAAAGTAACTAGAATCGTAAAAAAAAATGATAAAGTAGAAAACTTCATATTTAAGTGGATGTATCTTGAACATATACTCATTAGTGAAATAAACCAGACCTATATGTGTAAATATCATATAGTCTCCCTAGTTTAAGAACTCAAAAGAAGAAATAAAAATGGAAAGGCATAACACAGCTGAATTTAAACCAAGGACTTAAGCATTTAACAGCAAAGTGACTGCAAATAGAAAAGATAGGAAACATGGCAGGAGGAAAACGATGTACTTATATATACAGTATGAATTAGGTAATGGCCTTAAGAACCACCAAAATATTTTTCACACTGAGGATAGCATTGGGTAACAATAAAATTATGCTTGGAATGCCTGTCATTCTTGTCTTTTAGGTTTGTGTTCCTTCTAATGTAATTTAGTTACTGTTATACTCTCAAGTAAATGATTGGTTTACAAGAAAACAAAAAGTGTATTAAATGAGAGTAAGAGACTAGAAAAGCTGCCATAGGAGTGACCATCTACAATTTTGTATATACTTAGATTTCTAAAAGTCTGTGTAAAAACGTGTAACTGCTTTTTATCACAATGTACAGGAATTTATTAGAATATCAATGATTGATGGAAAATACCAATTCCAAGTTAGGTGCAAGATGTTTGATATTCAGAAAGAAGTGATGTTAAGCTTAAGTGTTATAGAGTAATAGTATCACAAAGCTTCTCTTGTGGAGGGTCATGAATGTGAGTTTACAGACCAAAAATTAGAGAAAAAGAAGTGCTACAGGGATTGCCAATATTTTGGCCCTGGCCCTTCAAGGTCAGTGAGGACTCAGGACATAAGAAAAGCTGTGATGTAGCATCCTATAACTCAGTGGTTTCCCACATTTTCTCTTCATGGAGATCATAGGACCGCAAGGGAAATGGATTGACAATTATAGTGTGTCTAAGGAGAATCACGTAGAGAGAAAATGTTCTCTCGGGCTTTGACAAGAGAGCAAACTGGTCAAGCAATGACTGTGACTCATCCAGTTGGCTGACACTGACAACAGTTCTACAAAGCACTGTACATGGTTTCAAAGTAAATATTGAGGGGATCTGACTGACCTTGGGAGGTACAAAAGTTACCTGCTTTGTTAGACAGGTCTTGCTTTAACTTGCCCTTAACCATCCAGTAGAAAAGTTTTACCATGAGGCATTAAACATAAAGCTAGATTAGTATGCTGAACTGTAACAGGTTTAAATCAACAGCTTCCAACATTGCTAGTTCTGCCAACAACCATTACAATTATGGAATACTGGACTATGTATACAACTACTTTTTCTTAGTTCAATGAGAAGAAATTTTTTTTTTTTTGTCTTTTTGAGACAGGGTCTCGCTATGCAGTTCAGGCTGGGCTTGAGCTCACTTTTGTAGCCCAGGCTGGTCTCGAACTCAAACCGATCCTCCTGCCTCCGCCTCCCGAGTGCTGGGATTACAGGCGTGTGCCACCACGCCTGGCCTGAGAAGAAATTTTTTGCACCAACAATGATTCGCAAAATTACCCTGTGAACATCGCGTGCTCCGCACAACTATTATGAAGACAACAAAATGCACTGTGTCAGCTATTGGCAGTGTGCTAGTAACCTGCTTTTGAATATGTCACTTTGTTATTTATTAAAAGAAAAAAAAGAGAACTAATGGAATTTAGAAATCAGTCTTCTTCTTTTTGGTATTATTACTATTATTATTATTATTATTATTATTTCTGTATTTTGCTGGGTGTTGGTGAGGAGATTCTTTTTTAGAACTTACAAGATGGCCAGAGACTATGGCTTCCTTTCATGTTTGTATCTGTAGAGCAGTATTTTCTGAGGTAGATATTTAAAATCTTAAAAAGATTTCATGTAATAGGAACATTTAAAATGACCTCAGAGAGCCAGGCGTGGTGGTGCACACCTATAATCCCAGCACTTGGGAAGCAAGAGGATTGATGTGAGATCAAGACCAGCCTGGGCTACAAAAATGAGCTCAAGGCCAGTCTGAACTGCATAGTGAGACCCTGTCTCAAAAAGACAAAAAAAAAAAAAAAAAAAAGACCTTAGATACAAAAGCTCTACTTTGGCATAGAATCAGCCAGCTCAGAAAATAATGATAAGATACCATGTTGGAGGTGAGAATAGATCAGGAACTCACCAGAGGATTTAGTGCTAGAAATAACGTGAAAGATCTGTGGAGATTTTCTAACTCACAGTAGCCATGTTCCAGTGATCCCCTTTGGAGTAACATCAGAAACCCAAATTTCAGGGAGTAGAAAATCATCTCCAAGAGTGCTGCTAGCCAAAGTGCAGCGTCTCATTTCACAGGGAGGATTATTTTATGCCATTTAGTTCATACAAAGATTTTGGCCTTTACATAAGGAATGATTTTACCAAAATTCCAGCTATTTCATTTCTGGCCTTTCTTTCTTACATAAGTCACCACCCTGGTCCCTTAAAAGGATGTATGTTGTGGGTCCAATCTTACCTTGACATGTATTCTTCAACAATCTTAGAGGATTTTCTTTTTCAGTAAAAATGAGCCAATTTCCAGAGTTTAGCACAGAGAAAATAGTCTCTTGTGATAGACTGCCTGGAAGTACATGCTGTGGGAATATATGGGAATGGGCTTTCGTAGTAGAATCAGACACAAGGCCACTATAATCTTCTATGAAATGACAATAGATAAGTGGGAATCGAAACTAAAATGTGAGGAAACTACATAAAACTGTTTTGGGGTGGAGGAGATAGCTTGGCAGTCTAAGCACCCTGCTGGCAAGCACGAGGACCCAGGCAGCACAGTACTGCGTGCTGTGCTGGCCCTAGAACCCCAGCTGTGCCCTGCCAGCTCTGGAACCGGCTGTGTGGCGGATGTCTGTAACCCTAGTACTGAGGAGGATGAGACAGAGGGTCACCATGAGTCTGAGCTGCATAGTGAGACCCTGTGCCGAGTGAATGGATGAATGATTAAAAAGACTATTCTGAGGTAGAAGAACTTGTCGCTATTTTTAAAAAATGTGTTTGCTTGTTACAGGATCTCACTGTGTAGCTTGGACTGATAGTGATCCTCCTATTTTCAGCCTTCCCAGTCCTAGGCCTACATCACCAGCCTTGGACTCTGTGGCTGACTTGGCCCACCCTGGGGGCAGGGCTAGCACAGCATGTGCTGTGGGGATGGAACCATGGCCCCTGCACTTGCCTAAGCTTGCCTAAACAGCTGCTGCAGTCCACTCAGCTATCTCGCTGGCCCCAAGAAAATTTGGGAACGAAAACTCAAAAGTCCTAATCATAGGACTAGGTTACATAAAGGAATGCCAAACTTACCTATTTTTCCAAGAGTGTCCACTGAAATAGACAAAGACAAAGACATCAGTAAGTGTCCAGCTTTCCTTCTTCCCAATACCCAAACCTCTTCATCGGATGAAATCTGTGTTATTAAATCTGTGTAAAATGTAGAGAAGCTTTGTTTCCCTCCCTCTTCTCTCTGTGTGTTGTAATGTAGAGAGGCCTTGTGACAAACTACTTAAATTGCCTTTAGTTTTCACTAGTAACTAGGAATTCTATTCAAAACATACAATTACTTGAGGGCTGCAGTAGCACACACCTATAATAGCACTCTAATAGGCATTCTTAATAGTATTTTCACAAATAAAATTAATAATACTTTGCCCAATAGGACAATCATGTCTGCACCACTGCTACCTCAAGCTGGGGGGAACATACTCTTTTGTCTTTTTAAGACAGGGTCTCGCTGTGCAGTTGAGGCTGGCTTTGAGCTCACTCTTGTAGCCCAGGCTGGCTGGTCTCAAACTTGCTCCGATCCTCCTGCCTCAGCCTCCCAAGTGCTGGGATTACAGGCGTGAGCCACCACGCCCAGCTGGAACATACTTATTCTTAAAGGTTTTAGGATTTTTAAAATTATAACGGAGCATCAGCTTCAGTTTAAAGTTACCAGCTGCATCAACCCCTAAGCAGAAAGTCATCCTATTTTGTGAGCTAAGAATGGGCTTCCTCTAACTATGATAAGCCTCAGATGACCACTTCTTCCAATATAAAGTGCTTTTTTTCCTCTTGCTGAGTCTACAATGAAAAAGTGTTGGTTAATGTTATGTGGCTTGTGTCTGGATGACCTCCGTCTCTCATACTCACAGGGAGGTGCTTTTCACAGGTGGCCGGATCTAGGGTGTGTGATACTGGGATTCAGGATGTATGATATCTGGATTAGTCTCCTACTTGTATTAGCATAATAGTTCTGGGTGTGGATGATTGGATTTACTGAAGAAGGAATCCCTACTCTGGGTGTTGGTAACGCCAATCAATAGGCTTGTAGTGTGGAAGGAATGTAAAGGGACTGCAAGAAGGCTTGCTGCTTCTGCTGCCTCTTGCCTGCCATGCCCCACACTGTTTCTCCCGTGCCATGTGCCACATTGCCTTGGAGCCAGCTGACTGTGGTCTGCAACCGCTGTGAACTAAGCTGAAATAAACCCCTGTCCTCCCTTAAGCTTGTGGGTGCTGCATATTTTGTCCCAGCTATCAGAAAAACAAGACAGTGGGGCAGTTACCTCCATCAGCAATCTTTTTTTTTTTTTTCTTTTTCTTTTCTGCATTTAGGACAGGGTCTACAGGGTCTACAGGGTCTCACTATGCAGATCAGACTTGCAGCGATCCTGTGTTCAGCCTCCCAAGTACTGAGATTACAGGCATACACCACCATGCCCAGTCTCAGTGGCTGTCTCAGTGTGTACCGGAGGCAGGGCCAACTGGGATTGAGCCCCAGCTGCTGTGCTATGCCTGAGCAGGCACTTTGGTCTGCTGAGCTGTCAGGCTGGCTCTCCATCAATAATCTTAACTAGATCTTCTGAGTGATTTAACTGTAGTTCCTGCATCAGCCCTTGCTACTTTGCCCTGGATTTTTAATATTTTAGAAATGGTTCGTTTCCTTAAACCTTCTGAAGTAATGTTCCTAGCTTTAAGGTTTTTTTTCCTGCATCTTCTTCATCCCTTTATAGAGCTGAGCAGTTAAATCTTGGGTTTGGACTAGACTTTAGTTTTGGAGAAGGTTTGATCAGATCACCAAATCTTTCTCTGTATCTGCAGCAAGGCTCTTCTGATTTCTATTGATCTTTCAGTTTCCTTGAAGACTGTCCTCTGAGTCTACATCTTGGCTGTGTTGCAAAGGGCCTAGCTTTCAACCTGTCTTGGCTGGCACACGCCTTCCTCACCAGGCTTAATCATTTTGCACCTGTGATTTAAAATGAGTGATGTGCGACTCTTCTCACTCACTTGGAGGCCATTGTAAGGCTATTAACCGGCCTAGTTTCAGTACTGCTGAGTGTGAGAGAATAGGGATGGTTGAGAAGAAGGAGAGACCCGGTCAGTGAAACAGTCAGATATATATATATATATATATATATATATATATATATATATATATATATACTTTTTTTCAGGATCGGGGTTCAACTGATGAACTGATGACCTTGCACTTTCCAGGCAGGCACTTGTGCCATGGAGCTGTCTCCCCAGCCCCTATAATATGTTTTTGATTGTTTGCCATCTAATATGGGTACAGTTTATGGTGTCTTAAAATAATTGCAGTCATAATGGTCATTGACCAAAGGTCACTAAAACAGATAGGATAATAATGAAAAGTTTAAAATACTGTGAGAATTAGCAAAATATGATCCAGAGATACAATGTGGTACACATGGAACTCTTGGACCTGCTTGGCGAAAGGTTGGCATAAATCTTTGTTTAAAAAAAAAAAGTAGCCAAGAGCAAGACAATATGTACCTGTCCTTGCTTTCTAACTTTTCCTGACATATTCTGGACATGTTCCTACCTCAGAGTGGCATATATTCTCCTCTGAAATATTCAGCCTTTGATGTCATAGCTAATTATCTTACCTTTTAGGTTTCATTTAAGTTTTGTTAATTCCTGAGAATGCTGAATTTCTTAACTATAATGTGAACTTTTCTGTTTTTCTTTTTAGCCCTGTTATGCTTTATTTCTCATATATGTAAAGTATTTGAAGCATTGTTGTTTAGAGCACATACATTTAGATTGTGTGTGTGTGTGTGTGTGTGTGTGTGTGTGCATTACTAAGTATTGAGCCCAAGGCCTTTGGACTGAGCAATACCAACAGCATGTTTTTATCTTTCATTTTGAGATGGGGTCTTGCGGAGTCACTTAATTTGGCTCAAACTTGCTACCTTCTTGCCTTGGCCTTGGGAATACAGGTGTGTACCACCACACCAACAAGTTAAGCTTTATATATACTTTGTTAATTTTTGTGTAATTTGTATACTTAGATTTATTGTTTTTACTCAAATGAAAGTATAAATAAATGTATGTAATTGCCTGAATGTTATGGAAGGAGGTATCAATTAAATTGCTTCAAGGAAGGAGAGTCAGAAAAGGCTTCTTCCTTGCCTGTCTTTTTTTTTTTTTTTTTTTTTTTTGTCACTGGGGTTCTAACTCAGGACCTCATACTTGTCAGGCAGGCAGTTATGCCTGCCTCTGGTGCTAGAAAAGGCTTTTCTTGTAGTAGTGGTGGCCCAAGATTAGAAAGGAGAGGACAAGGTAAGCCTTTATTATTTATCTTTAATTTTATCGTAGTGCTTTCTCTGTTTTCTTTGTAATCTGTCCCTCCTCATACTCTCACTTGCTACATCTAATTTTTTTTTTTTTTTTTTTTTTGTGGGACCAGGGTTCGAACTCACGACCTTGCACTTGCCCAGCAGGCACTTGTGCCTCGGAGCTATCTCCCCAGTCCCAACATCTAATTTTTTTTAAAGAACTTTTTATTTTATTTATTATTTTTATTCTTGTTTCAGAACCTTTGTTTATTGACTCATTTTTATGGCCGGCTCAGCCCGCCCCAAGGGCAGGGCTGGCACAGCATGTGGTGCCAGGGATCAAACTGCGGTCCCTGAAGCTGCCCAAGCTTCCCCAAGCAGGTGCTTTAGACCACTGAGCCATCCCGTCTGGCCCCGCTACATCTAATTTTATTATCTCTACTTTTTACCTTTGGGAGTTTTGTTTTGTGACTCTAGTTTCAGACTAAACTATCTCCATGATCTTTCCTGTGACTACAACAAATTTTACCAGCGTATTGTTTCCTCTTTTGTAAATTATGTCTTATTTCTTTTTTTTTTTAAATTTCTTTTTAAAAATTTTACTTATTTTTTTTCTTGTTTCAGAACCTTTATTTGTTTATTCACTTATTTTATGGCCGGCTCAGCCCACCCTGAGGGCAGGGCTGGCGCAGCATGTGGTGCCGGGGATCAAACCAAGGTCCCTGAAGCCGCCCAAGCTTTCCCAAGCAGGCGTTTTAGACCACTGAGCCATCCCACCGGGCCCCAGTTATGTCTTATTTCTAAGCAAAGAAACACTTCTCCTTCTTAGTCTTTACCCATCCATCCACCCACCACTACCACCACTGCCACCAGCAATCAAAAGGGCTCTTTGTAGTGTAAAGGGGCATAGAAAATATGGAGGAAAAAAGATGGAAAATAATTTGATCCTCAGGGTCTAGAGTGGTGAGATGTGAAGAGTGTCAGTGCAAAAGAAGGAACCCAGATGCTACACGAACTAGAGGAGACTGAGGAGGATAGTAGGCACTTACAGGCTGCTACTGAAGCAATTGCTGAAAAGGAAAATAAAAACAAATGAGTTTTTCTTTTAAAGAAAGATTATGTGCTGAGTTTGAACCTTCCCTTAGAATGCCATAGAAAGGACTTCCGGAAAACACTAAATCTTTGAAGAATACACTATTCCTCATTAAGCCAGTTTTACCTACTTTAGTAACAATATAATCAGGTCATATTGGAAAGCCTGTGTTTAGGAGGTCACTTTTGCTAATGAAATAAAAATTTCAAAGTATTCCTAATATTACAAAATTGCAGGAGATTAGTTAAAATTAGATTGTTCTATTTGTAATCTTTCTTTGTTTTGGGGTCTCTTGATATTCTTTTTTTTAATATTCTTTATTTTATATAGTAATTTTGTGGGCACTATTTTTTTTAACAGTACAGAAAATTCATTTGTAAGCCAGGCGTGGTGGCACACGCCTGTAATCCCAGCACTCGGGAGGCTGAGGCAGGAGGATCGCTGTGAGTTCGAGACCAGCCTGGGCTACAAAAGTGAGCTCAAGGCCAGCCTGAACTGCATAGTGAGACCCTGTCTCAAAAAGACAAAAAAAAAAAAAAAAAAAAAAAAAAAAAAAAAAAAAAAAAAAAAAAAAAAAAAAAAA
>PVJA010057321.1:0-10460 GCA_004027025.1 Myocastor coypus
AAAAAAAAAAAAAAAAAAAAAAAAAAAAAAAAAAATTGATTGCAAGTCTTAAAGTCTTGCAAACAAGCCTACGTAGGTATATCAGCTACTGTGTTGAGGACAGAGGCCTGTGGTGTGTATACTGGCCTTGCTGGAGAGCGTGGTGTGCTTGTGTACACTAGGTAGGTAGTCTTCATCCATGTCGGACCCTTGATTTCCAGGTTGGGGTTCTTTTTTTAAATTAATTAATTAATTAATTAATTTATTTGGTACAGGGTCTTGCTACACAGCTCAGACTCCTGGTGATTCTTCTGTCTCTGGGATTATAGGCATGTGCCTGGTTTTAGTGGCCAGCTTGAGTCAGCTCTGGCACACTGTGGGCCAAGTCCTGGTCCTTGTGCTTGCCAAGTAGGCACTTGATTCTTTTAATTTTTATTGATACATTTCAGGTATAAATAATGATCACTTTCATCCTAGGGAATCTGCTCATCTACATGATATATCTTGCTTCTCTTTTCCCACTTCCCTCCCATGGTCTCCCCTCCCCTCCCTCCAACCTCTCTTCCCCTCCTTACTGATAAAAGCTCTGTTGCCATTTTTCCTTCTGTTCTCTTTTTCTTTTCTCCCTTCTTTCCTCTCTCCTGGCTTGTTCTTCTTCTTATCTGAACATTTTCAAATATCATTCTTTAAAGTAGAACAACATGTTAAAAATCCTTGGAAATTTGAGAATATGAAATTCTCTGACAATTTTGCTTTTAGTCCATATACTTTGAGAATAATTTTAAAAGTAGCTTTAATTTTTTTTTTTTTTTCAGGACTAGGGATTGAACTCCGGTCCTTGCATTTGCCAGGCAAGCACTTATTCTGCTGAGCTATCTCCCCAGCCCCTAAAAGTAGCTTTAAATTAATAAGTTTCTACAGAACATCTGCCTTAGTTTTCAAAGAAACACCAATTTTAGAACTTGTGGTTATAGATTTATAAATACAGACAGAATTAAATATTGTAATAAAAACTCAGATTATAGGTACATTTGTTAATCTGTACAACTCTTTACAGCACTTTGTTTAAAGAGAAAAAGATGCATATGAGTATATCAGGGTTTATTTTAGAAATATAAGGTTTCCCTATGTAGTTTAGGTTAGCTTTGAACTCACTATGGAGCCCAGGCTGGCTCCAAACTTGTGGTGATCCTTCTGCCTTAGCCTCCGAGTGCTGGGACTATAGGCATGCACTACTGTGCTTGGCTAAGCAGGGTTTAGTAGTAGATGTATTTGAAAATATATCTTCTCACAAATTACTGGTATATTTTGCAGAGAAACAGAGAAGTGGGATTAATATCATAAATTAGTTAATTAGAAATTGAATAAACACTTTTTAGATTTTCATCCACCTGAATATAGCCACAAATAAGAATTGCGAGATTCTAGCAATTGAGATGATCAAAAATATACTTTCTCTGAAATATAAGGAGACTTTTGTAACTTTACAGACATAAATGATTTTAAGCCAATCTCTACTTCAGACCATATGACAGGGTAGAAATGTTCATAATCGCTTAGAGAAAGAGGATGATATTTTATGTGTCACTGGAGGAAAGTATAAAACAAATATTTTAGTTTTTCTCTAGCTCATGTATTGTTTTGATTTGACTCAAATAACCTTTTCTTGTTATTGTAATCGACTTCCTAATGGATCTTCTCAACTGTGTGGGCAGATACACAGAAACTTTATATGCGTGAATAACATAAGTTGAAATGACAATATATTTTCTTTGTTTTCGCATCTATACCTACAGCACAAATCCTAATAAAACTAGACTGGATTATTTTACAAATTCATTTGGTTGGGATTCAGTTACTGAGTCAGTGAATAAATATGTATGATTTAAATTAGGAATGTGCCGTACATTACTTACATGCTACCTGTTCTACTTTATTTTGACTTTTGCACTTATCATGTTTTATTAACATTTTAAAGTGGTAAACATGAGTATAGTGAGTGATATCACAGAGTTGAGGTGAGGGTTTTTTCCTATGTCGGCATATGACAGTCCTGGGAATAGCTGCCGAGAAATGGCTCCTGGGGACTCTTCAGGACTATTGCAGTGTCTGTCACCTTTGCAGTGTTCCATTGTCAATAGTGCTTGTGGTCTAGTCCAGTATATCTCAAGGACAGGCCTACTGTGTTAATCCACACTTGGTACTTCTTGAAAATGCCTACTCCCAGGATTAGCACACATTTATTAGTTTCCTTCTTTGGAAGTGAGGTCAAAGAATCAGGATTTTAAATTAATCCTCCTATTGATTCTTATGCAAAATAAAGTTGGAGATTGTTTTAGTTCCTGTTCCATAAGAGGAGAAGCTTAGGGCAGTTGGAACCAGGGTTCATGACTCGTTGGGGATGTGCTTTCAGAGAAACTTGGGAATAGAGATGACACACAGGGGAGGGAGGGAAACAACGTTTCAAAAGCACTCTCAAGAAAAAGTCCTGCCTTAGGATTTGATCCACAGCTATGGAGCTGTTCAGTTTGAGGCAAGGGTGGCAGTCTGAGGTACAGGGTTTTCAGTAAGCCATGTTGTGAGGTGAGACAATTCCTATTGCGGTGGTGGATTCCCTGAAACGGAAGTGGGTGGCTGTGCGTCCTTGGCAGCTGGTGCCTGCTGGATGGTGGAGATGCTGGTCTACAGAAGAGGACCAGGGTGGGGCACAAGATCAGCACCTATGCTGCGTGTGGCGACACTGCCTATCATCCTGGCTTCTTGGGAGGCTGACGCAGGAGGAATTAAATTCAAGGATGAGCCAAACAAATAAGACTCTGCATTAAGATTTTTAAAAAAGTAAGCTGGCAAGATGGCTCAGTGGGCTAACTGCTTGTTTAGGTAAGCGCAGGGAGCAGAGTTCGATCCCTGGCACCGCATGTGACAACGGCCCCACTCCCGGGCATGCTGAGTCAGTAATGGAGTCCGGGCACGGTGGCGTGCAGCTATAAGCCCAGCACTAGGGAGGATCACTAATGCATCCGAGGTGCGTAGTGAAATCCCGCACAAAAAATAAAATAAAAAGTAAGTAGAGGGTCTGGGATGTAGCTCAGTGCAGAGACCCTGGCGCACTCCCCAGTACTGCAAAAACAAAAACAAAATCCCCCAGAAATGCAGTAAAGTACTCATTAGAGTCGACCCCTTACATTACTTAGGTTTACTTACCTTTCTTTTTAAAAAATTCTTTCTTTGCATTTATTCTTCTAGAAAATGTAAATGCCATTTCAGTAGGTCAGCGCATGAGAAAACACGTGCTGGAGTGTTTCCTGTTTTGCACCCTCTGGTTCTTCTGCAGGCCTGGACTTGTGGAAGTCACGCCGCTCACCGCGAGGCCTGTCTCTCACTTCTCCCACCTGAAGTCCGGTCTTCTTCCAGCCTGAACCGGCAGCATGAACAAGCCCACCACTCACCGTGTTTTATTTCAGGTTCTAATCCCTGCCCCCGGACTACACGGCAAATGCTCCAGACTGCTCCCAGTCTCTGCCGTGAGAAACCAAACAGGTGCAGGTGTTTCTTCACCTGGGCGCCCTGTCCTTCTGGACTCGGAAGCTGGACACAGGCTTCTAAAGATGGAGCGGGGCCAGGCATGGTGGCACATGCCTATTGTCTCAGCACTTGGGAAGCTGAGGTTGGAGACTTCCCTGGAGTTCAAAGCCACCTGGGCTACAGAATGAGCTCAAGGCCAGTATGAACTGTATAGTGAGACTCTGTCTCAAAAGTACAAAAAACCCCACAAAAAACAACAACAAAAAACCAGCCCACCCACACTCCATCTTCCCAGCAGGCTAGCTGAGGGCTGGGGGCCTCTCCAGGGCCCTCTCCACTGTTCTCCCTTGGGTACAGCTGGGGGCCCGGAATCACCACCATCTTAAGGATGGGAGGCTTTAGGGTCACTCATGGGGGACCGATCTTGGCATGCATCCTCCATTCCCCTAGGGATTCATCAGGTGTGTCTCAAAGACCAAGTTCTCCAGGACATCCCTGGGCATGTCATTGCCCGTTCGCCAACCAGCCAATCTGCTCCGAGACCGCCAGAGACTGCGCTCGTGTAAGTCCACGGTGACCTGGCCGGACCTGGTGCTCTGTCTCACAGTGGGACTTGAGTGGCGAACACGAGCCTCCCATGCCTGCTCCGATGGCTCCGTGACGCTCTGGGGACAACCTTGCCTCTGATGTCCCCCAACTATGTCAGGGAAGCAGGGCTCAGTGACCAAGATATGAACGAAGCCTCTGTGGTCGGCATTGTTGAGGCAAAAACGAGCGGCAGCGAAGACATCCTTAGCTGTTCCGGGAAGTTCATCAGCATCATATTCTCTTGTCTTTCTGATGGACAGTTGTGATGTCACATTCTTCTTTAGTTACTCAGCTTTCTTCCTGTCTTTCATTTCAAGGAAATGACACATGAGCGTCACCTGCTGGAAGGACACAGGCATCGCAGACACCGAAGTACACGCTGCGTGGCTGGGCCATTCCGATGCTCTGCAGAGTCTTGGGCAGGAACTTCCTTCTGCATTAGGTGCTTGGGTTTATAAGGAGGAGGTATGAAGTGTTTTTTAGTTCTGACTTAACTACAGCTGGGGACTGAGTCACCAGCATGGGCTGTGGGACCATCGTCCCAAAGCCCTGGTTAAGCAACACCAACCCTTCTTGAAGGGACATTGTTGGTGAAAAGGCTGCCGGGATGGGAGCTGAGTGTGAGAAGGGTGAGGGAAGCGAGCAGGCTCACTGGGTCCTACTACTTACTTTTTACATTGAACTCACTCCAACCATATATATCCTGAGATCACAATTACTGAGGAAATGTAGTACAAAAGTTGTTATTGGGACCCAAAATATCTCCCAAAAGGTTCCTTGTTTGGAAGACTTGTCAGCTTTTGAGAAAGTAACTGGAGTGGGATAGCTTTAATCTCATCAAGTGGAGTAGTCCATTGGTGAATTTACTGCCCAGTGAGTTTATTAGGAAGTGGGGCCTAATTGGATGGATTAGGTCATAGAGGGTAGAGTTTGAAGGGTAGATTTTGTTCTCAGCCACATTTCCCCTGGCTCTATCTTGTTTTTTCCTGCCTGCCCTGAGTGAGAAGCCTTCTCCACCATATCCTTCAGCCTTTATGCTCTGCCTACCACAGGACCACAGAAATGGAGCTAGTTGACTTTAGACTGAAACCCCTGAACGTGTGAACCAAAATGAGTCTTCACTTCTTTAAGTTGTCGATGTTAGATATTTTGGCAATGACAGAAGAGTAACGGAAGTGTTGGTGGGATGAGCCATCACCTCTACTAATGAAGTTGGTACCAATGTGCTGGTACCTGTCATAATCTTTCTGCATCACTTATCTTGGATTATCTCATGCTCAGAACATGCTTCCAGTTTGTCCAGATGGCTTTACTTTTGAAATGATGCAACCTTCATCCTTGAGGTGCTTGAGTTTCTGATTCCCATGCCTTTTGGAAACTCTTATTCTTATTTTTTGCCCAGTTAGAATCACAAACGGTCATTGAAGTACCAAAAGATATGCCAGTAGGTGTCTAACACTTTAATATGTGTCTTCATTATTAAGCGTTAGGTCTACTTCTTCATGGTAAAGTAGGGTTAATTTTCCTGGCCATTAGGGTAATTTAGTTGCATACCTCAGGGCCCACTGACAAAAGTAACCAATGTAACTAAGAGACAGTCATTGCTTTGAGTTTTTTTTTTTTTTTTTTTTTTAAGTTTTATTGTGTCTTTTGGGTGGAAAATTTCCTCATTTTACACTCAGGACCCTTAGGCTCCTAGATCTTAAATACATGGAGTCAGGAAACAGAGAGTCAAGTGGAAGTCACAGTAAGTAGGGCTATTTTCACTTTTTGATTCCTTAACTCCCACTTGAAGCTATTCTATCTATAGGGGACACTGTGCCATATGATAGACTTCACTTGAGTGATTTGCCAAGTTCTACCTTTATAAAGAATGACAACTGGGGTCCAGCGGGATGGCTCAGTGGTCTAAAGTGCCTGCTTGGGAAAGCTTGGGCAGCTTCAGGGACCGCGGTTCGATCCCCGGCACCACATGCTGCACCAGCCCTGCCCTTAGGGCGGGCTGAGCCGGCCATAAAAATGAGTGAATAAACAAATAAAGGTTCTGAAACAAGAAAAAAATTAAAAAAAAAGAATGACAACTACCTTTATAAAGAATATTATCTTCAAGCTGGTATCTGAGCTATATGTTCAAGAGACATTTTAGTTACTTTGGGCTGTAGTTTCTTTATAGTCAGGAAAATGGCAGAACTGTGCATCCCATGTACAGCATGCAACACGCTTTCTTCTATAGCTGTAGATCAGACACTCTAGGATCCCTGGCTAGAGGTACTGGGGAAAAAAAAAAAAAAAACATCTTTAAGAAAGTTGCATCCATGCTGTGTGTCAGTGTTGGTAGGAACACATGCTTCCTTCCTAGGATGGGAGGAATCGGAGGCAACTAACATACCACTCATAGTTTGCAGGTGTTTTGGAGAGAGGAGCATATTTTCCTACCAAAGGAGATCTAGATGACGCACTATAGTGACTTCTATTACAAGGTTATCTACTGGCTTTTGTTTTGGAGGACAGTTTAAGGTAGATTTAGCAGAAGGAGAAAGTTTGGCTGTATTTTTAAATCAGTTCATTGAATGTATGTAGGCTACTTGATTAAACATAAAATATTAGTACATGCACAACTTAGTTGAATTCGTATTTTCAGTTAAGTTTGGTCAAGTAAACCCAAACTAGAACAATTACCAGATCAAATAATTTTAATAAATACAGGCACTAGATAATACATGTCAGACAATTGTAAAAAATGTCAACTTAAATTTTTAAAGCATTTTATAGTATTATTGATAGCTTTGAAGAATCATTTGTAATAATATATACTATTTTGTATTGTGGTTTAACCACAAGCTACATAACCATTTTCTTATGATTAGAAAATTAAGTTGTTTCTTTAGGTTAAGATGAAAGATGATAGTAAACTTACCTGTAAATGTTTTAAAAACTAAGACTGACTCTAAATTATACCAAAATATAGGAACTTGATGGACAAGCATGTCCTTTACTTATCTGGGATCCTAATTAGATTTATGCCTCACTCTCAGTTTGCATATAGTTCGTTGTAAATTTATATAAATATATGGATGAAATAAATTTATGTTCTATAATGTCGGACATACATCAAAGGCTTCTTTCTGTCGTTCTTGTTTTGAAGGAACTAACATGTCCTGAACTTAATAAACTTCCTAAATCTGTTGATATTTATTTTTTCATGAAATTCAAAAATACACTGGCTGGTTTTGGTAGCTGGCACAGCACATAGTACCAGGGATCAGATCCAGGTCCTGGCACTTGCCAAGCAGCGCTTAGACTGCCAAGCTATGTCCCATGCCCTATTTATGTTTTTTGATATATGTACCGATGTGCAGAATCAAACTTGATGATTATCTGTAATAAGGTTATTTTTTTCACAGTGTCTGTTTTGCTATCCAAACTTTTAAATTCATGTTTCTCCATCTCATTAATCTTATCTAAGCAAATTTCCTTGCAAACTATGATGGACTCAAGCTGTTCTATTAATTAATTAATTAATTAGTTTTTCTTTCAGGCCCTGCCCCACTCACTTTCCTTCCTTCCCTCTTCTGACCCAGGGAAATCTCTCTCTTCCTTTTTTAAAATCGTGTTTTCTTGGAATACTCTAGATATATTTAATGCTCATAAGCAGTATTTGTACCTGTGTATAATATAACTTATGTTTTTTCTATTTTCTTCTCCTTTTCCCTATACTCTGGTCAGCCCTCCGATTATTATTTTAATCCATATTTTTTGGTCATAAAGAAACATGGTAAACCAAATTACTACCAACTCTGTTAAAGTATTATGGATTAATTTGTGATATATTTTCACTATAACAGCTTAACTTTTACCCACCAGACCCAAAAATAAGTTAAATATTTTTATACCAAATTCTAAACTCATGCATTTTTAAATTTTGATTACAATACTAAAATAAAAGATGTTATTGGATCATTTATATTTTTGATTTCTTGTATGCATGATTTCTTTTTTTCCATTTGATAATTTCTTTTTTTCTAAACTTTATTTCTTTTAAATTCATTTTTATGAGAAAAAGATAAAATAGCAATGAAACAGTTTCAAAACAAGTTAGTAGGATGGTTACAATAATTAATAGCATGTATATTGTTGTCTTCATAGTAGTTATTCAGAGGGCAAGGTGCAGACCTGGTATCTTGTGTAGACAATATTAGTACAAACTTTTATTTTCAGTGAACTAAGAAAAAGAAGCTATATATGTATCCTAACCCTCTTTTGTGTGTATTTATATATACATATATATATATATATATATACATATAAACACACATACATTTATATATATATACACACACATATATCTGTGTGTGTGTATATACATATATATATATTTTTTTCTTTTTAAAGTTTTTAATACTAGAAGAAAATATAATACCATGTCTTATTAGTAGATTGAAAGTCAGATACAGCATGAATCATAAGACAAAAAGTATAATTAAACAATATTCACAAAATTAAATATTAATTAATTAAAATTAAATTAAATATTCCAAAATTCAAATCAAATCATGATTCCTACTTAGTGGCCAGAGTGTTGTGTATCATATGCATGAATCTGTAATCAATTCAGAGTACTTGCATAGTATTTGAATAGGTTAATATATACCGAGATATAAACTAAAAAATGTTTCAATGGTAGTAAAGAATTACTAAGAATAAAGCATAACATAAATACTGGAATGGCAAATATATATCCAGAACTTCTAACAGTTTGAGGGTAGGATATTGCACAAAGTTCTAGTATGTCATAGACACAGACAGTGTCCATGACACTTATTGGTGGCCAGGTGTCACTTGTGGGACTGAACTACTGCTATTTCCTTGGTATCCACCCTATAGACCCATCCTGACCCTTATGGATCAGAATCATGATTGATAAAGTGCAGGAGAAGTCCATTTTTAGAATATGCTGATGGACATATTTTGCTGCCATATACAAAAGAATAGTTGAAAGGCTGCTTTTGTATACCTCTTTCTCTCCTTTGTTTAACTGTTTGACCCATTTGGTGGGATCTTTCCATTCTCTTTCATGGAGTTGTGGTCATTTTGATCCTTCTCTAGAATATCTTTTAGTAATCTGTACAGGGTTTG
Organism: Myocastor coypus; assembly: GCA_004027025.1. NCBI lineage: Eukaryota > Metazoa > Chordata > Mammalia > Rodentia > Myocastoridae > Myocastor > Myocastor coypus. The sequence goes on from PVJA010057321.1 coordinate 9,229, forward strand.
CTTTGTTATCATGAAATTCTTCAGTTCTTCTTTTCCTGGAAGTATTTCACTTCTTCAATGAACTTGAAAGTGAGTTTTGCAGGGTATAGCAGTCTGGGTTGGAATTTGTTTTCTGGCAAGACTTGAAGTACTTTGTTCCATGCTCTACTTGACTTGATGGTTTGCAAAGAGAAATCTGCCATTATTCTAATGGATTTTGCTTTAAATGTGATCTGTTTCTTTTCTCTAGAAGCTTTTACTATACTGTTCATGTGCTGAATTTCTGGGACCTTGATTATTATATGTATTTTTTTTAATTGGCTTGATGTTATTTGGAGTTCTATAGCTTCAGTTACCTGATACAATACAAATATCATTTGTATTGACTCCTTCTTTCTCACTGATTCCTATTAGTCTTACATTGTTCATCTTTGCATCATGTTGCAGATGTTGAATTATTTTTTCTTGCATCCTAGTTGTTATTAAGAGATCTTTTCTTACCTCTTCACTAGCTGCAATGGTGTCTTTAAGATCTAAAGGACTATTTTCACTTTCTTTCAAATAGTTTTGCCAGCTTGTGATTGAGGTTTTAAGTTTCTGTATAGCACTTTGAATATGTTTCATACATTCTATTTCTTTCCTATATTGCTCATTCAAGGATTACATCATTTTTCTATTCTCCTATATTTTTTATCAGTGTTTTTAGGGGCACTTATTACTTCTTTTATTATAGATAGTATTTCTTTTTTTACTTCAGAAATTATTTCTGATCTGATTTCCTCTAAATCTTTCTGCAGTTGTTTCTTTACTTCAGATGCTATTATTTCAGAGACTTCAGGTGTGTGATTTCCAATTTCTTCTATGCTATTTTTTTTTTTTTAGACTAAGAAGCCAAGAGCTTTATTGATGCAGCAGGCACTTTACAATGAACCCGAGAGTCTGCCTTCTCTGGGAAGACAGGTATCTGTACAAACTCTCAGGTTTTCCCACTTCTGAAAACAGGTTCTCCCTTTCACCACAGTCCTTGGATCTGTACCTGTCCAAATCATGCCGCCCCCTTTCCAACAGGTAGTACATATGGTGACACCTGACTGACATCAGCCAGCCACCCTGCAGATATCAAGGGTCAGTTCTACAAAACTCTAGACAGCGGCACTCAGATCCTGCAAAGGATTTAAGAAACAGCAATTCTCCCTCCACCTTGAAAATGAAATGCATTTCAGCAGATATGTGTCCTGAAGTTTGTAGTTGGG
>PVJA010057322.1:0-10485 GCA_004027025.1 Myocastor coypus
ACTGAAATTTTAGACACTTATTTGGGTACATTGATACCATATACACAAATCAAAGATGAAACAAAAATTAAAACAAAATGAAACTTCTCAGTGTATTCGATCAACTGGTTCCATTCAAATGTCTGTATTTGCCAAGGACATAAGAAAACTCTAAGGAAAAAACATGATGTGTTACCCTCAAAGAGCTAAGCTATATAGGGGTTGGTTTATGTTAGGTTCATGAATGAGGAAGAATAGTCATTTGCAAGAACAAGATGTCATAAGTACGCCAGTCTTTGAAGAGGAAGAAAATAGTGCAGAGCCTGGCTTGTGACTAACGCAGTTTTCCAAATCTGTGTGACATTATCTAGTAAAACAATGACATTCATATAATTGACATATGTAAGAGTAAGTTGTGTATTAGGTAATGCTACATGAAGAACATCCCCTTGCTTCCTCGCTTACCACTTCTTATCTCTCCATAATTCTTAGTTTCTCAGGTCCTTTTGAGTTCTGGAAATGAGTAGTGGCTTTACAAACAATTAAATACTTGATGCCTTATTTCCTAATAGTACTAAATAAATGGTCTGAGAAAGAGGAAGAATAGGAAGAGTACACATACCTCATGTACTTCACAGCTGTCAATATCCAAAGAAGTGTAGATATTAATTAGGGAGTTGCATGGCATGTTTTATTTTATATATTGACTTTATTTATATTTAAGACTTTTTAGAGAAATCGACTTCAAAGCAAAATCGAATTAGAGAGCACAAAGGATGTCCTATAGTGTCTGCCCTTAGAAAAGCAAAACTTCTGCAGCGTGTTTTTTCTTTTTTTTTAAAGTTCAGTGTAGATGCCAAAGAAGCACATTCAATGTAGTTATTTCAAAGCAAATTGTATTCAGCACCATATACTGTGCAGCTCAGGCACTGGCACACACCTTTGCACACGGAGATCATGGGGCACAGAAAGATTAATGTTAGAAATTAGCTCTACATATGGCCTTAACAATATTAATGCCTACTGTTTCCTTGTAACTGTTATTATTATCTCCTTTTCTAACCTTTTGTAGTACAGTATTATTTAATATAGTTAGCTAGGATAATCTTAACATATATAGTTATGATTATCCAATGTATTTCCCAATATATTTTATGCTCTTTTCTTACATGTTCTTAGTTATCAGTAAATAACTGGGACATTTGGTTTAATTTGTACATTTTGCCATATATCCATAGGTGTTTCTGGCTTCTAAGCTCTGTTGATATAGAAAATACATATCTATAATTTTATATGTTAGCAACATACAGATACATATTTCATTAAAGTGTACAAATATGGTTTTACTTGGGGTACTTGAAATTAATAAGTCTTTTCTAAAGAAAGCCACAGAGTTCTTTAGGAAACGTGATGTGTAGGTGTCAGTCCTTAGCCAATGGAATCTGCAATCTAGGGCCGGGGCGTGGTATCAATAGGAGTCCACTGTGCAGCCAAGGTTGGTACTGCTGATGGCAGCACTGCAGTTGCCAATAGGTGCAGATTCTGGAGCATTTCAAAAGAAATCCATGGAGAATAGCCTTTGTTCACTAGGTTTATTCTAAAGTTCGCACGTTTTCACTTCAGATTTCTTGTCTTTTCTTTGTTTCTTGGCAGCTTGTCATGTTATTCGAGTTTTGTGTGTTCTATTTTGTTAATCAACAATCTGATCCTGGTCAAAGGCCTCCCCTTTTCTTTTAAAGCATATATTTGTTTTGCCTCTCCTGCAAATGTTGCATTAGTATATACTTAAATTCTCAAGAATTCCCTAGCGTTTCTGTGCCTTCTTCCTGACTTGACACTGACAGCTGAAGCTAAATCTACTGTTCTATGTGGCTGAGATACGATGCATAATAGGTGATTAAAAATAATGTGCTTCAAAGAGATGAACCTCACGTGCACACACTCATAAACAACCCAACACACACACCAATGTGTGTGCACACTTTCTAAGCATCTCATCTCTACGTGATGTATATTCAAGTAGCAAGACCTCATAGATTATAACAATTTATAATTTCCTCAAACAACATCCTCCGAAATATTCTGCTAAATTCCATGTTTCTATTTTCTTTTAAATAAGTACTGTGTATTAATCACAGTGCTGTTATGTAGAATTCCACCTGGAGCTGTCATTCACTGTGCATCAGCTGAAAATACTTGAAAGCCTCCTCTTATTCTCTACCCCTCCCCCAACAACTTCACGCATAATCCATGAGCAATTCTACAGCGCCTTTTATGACTGAATGTATCCCTGATCAGGAAGAAGCAATCAGAGAATAATGAATGTAATCACATCAAGGAGGACTTTGTTGTTCCAAGGAGCATGCCTATTGGAACCTGCATCTGCTGCAAATCTGTGAATATCTTCATGTTGTCAAATATTAATTGTCAGTGTCTCCCAGTGAAACTTACTACAGACAGAATTCATATAATTTTCTTGAAAGGTTATCTCAATCAGCTCATGCGTAGCTATCATCGATTGTTTTATGGACAGAGGATATACTATCTCATAGAAAAAGAAAAAAAAAAAAAAGGATTTATGTTCCTGCTTTCCCATCCCATACAGCAATTCTTTTGAAGGGAGAGAGACAACTATTTAATGAATAATTTTGTATACATCTTTTTCCATTCTCACTTATTTAATCTCAGTAAGCTACAATTATTTAAATTTAAAATCCTTTCAGAATCTGAAATTCTAAAGCCAGAGTGGATGCATATTACCTTTCATTTGGTATTAAGAGATTTCTTGTCATAAAATTCCAAGTTATCTACAGAGTACTCTACTCTAAAGAGTAAATAGTTCTACTGTTCACAATAAAGCTACTGTCCCTCATGTCTTCCCATAAGACATATTTCCTATGAAAACTTGCTAAAACAACTTTTTTTCTGTTATAGTCAAGAAAGACTATTAAATTGTTTTTCATTATGTATCTAGATCCCATTTAATCAGTAGTCAATGGGATGCTACTTTTTAATCTGAAAATATAGAACAATTTTATGTCTCAGCCACCTGAGAAGTATTAACAAGGGCTTTTTGTTAAAAAATAAGTGAGATTTAAATTTTTTGAGGTGCCTCTCAGATAAGCAGAATGGTGAGTGAGGCAATTTTCAAGAAATTTCTGAGAAAAACCTGCTCACTCTCCCAATGTTTTCCTACTTCGCCTGAACCTCTTCCCACTCATTGTGCCCCCTCCTATCTTCCCTGACCAAAGCTGCTGTTCAGATTAATGAGAACTCTCCACAGAGGAGACATCCAAGGGGTGAAGAGCAGGATGAGGACAGCGCTGCCGACGAGCAATCAGAAATACTGCATAATTAGATGACGATTTGCTGGCTTCAGCTGAGAGCATTTTAAAATCATTTTAATGGACATCAGAGGTCCTTGATGAGATCTTAGTCAGCTGTGACATTACCCTTAAAGGAAGCCGGTGATGTCTAAAGAATACCATTTCAGAGATCAGGCCGAGTCACAGCTATGATCATTTCTGTTAGCAAGCATTCTGCAGGTTCCCTTTAGAAGACAAATCTGTGGTGTTTGGACATGGCACTGCCCACCTTTAAAGATCTCAGCTTCTCTAGGCTGGTTTCATGAGCTTAGGAGAGCAGAAATCAGCTCTGGTAACTGTATTATGATTCAAGGGTTATTTATTGGATGCTTAGAATATGTGTTGAATTCTGTAGTTGTTCTATGGCTTAGAGTACTTAATATAAATAGGAGCATTGCTTTATGTACAAGAATTTCAAACTTTATTGGTAAGAAATAACAAAGAAATAAACAATAACACATTATGTAAAACACTAGAGACAGAACTATTAATCTACCAACATAACTTTGAATGGATTTTGTTTTGTCTTGATATCATGACTTAAAAGGAGCAAGTGTGTCAACCAAAGCTAATGAGCAGTTAGTTTGTGTCTGTCTTGTTATGTCTGTCTGTTCTTTTATCGTGAAAGCATTTGTAATCCCAGAAAATAATCCTTTATTCATTTTATTATGTAATTGAACATTTTACTTCAGTGGACAATTGTTATAATAAAAATATAGCAAAAACAATTACATTTAAAGTGTAAAACCCCATCTGCCAGAAAAGGTGGCCCATGCCTGTAATCCCAGCACTTAAGAGTATGAGATAGGAGGACTGCCGAAAGTTTGAGGCTAGTCTGGGCTACATAGTGAGTTCAAGAACAGCCTAGAGTACATAGCAAGACCCTGTCTCAAAAGGAAAACCTCATCGTATACATATATACCTATACACATGCAAATACAACATATCCACACAAATATATACAAGTAAATATGTGCATTTGTGGCTTTATTTTAAGAAAATTGGCATAATACTATACCTACAGTCCTAAACTTTGCTGTTTCATTTTAAAAACATCTTTACAGAATGGTCTATTAAGATAAGCTCATTCTTTTAAAATGGATATGTAGCATTTTACCATATGACTACTTTATATTACATTAGTTTGATATCTTTTCTGTAGACATTGGACTGAATCAATCTTTCAATAACATTAAACCATCATATATATTCAAGAATTTCTATGGAAAATGACGGGTTGGTGGTGTGTATAAATGTATTTTAAATTTTGAGATATTGCCTCTTTTCCCAATGAAGTGTTTATGGCAAGTTGTTTCTCCAACTGAATTGACAACTGCTGTTTCCCCACCAGAAAAATGGCTGGCAAGAGAACAGAGTCTTATCCTTTGCTGTTCTCGACAATTTGTCCACTCCTCATCTCTTTTCCTTAATCTGTGTTGTCTCTTATTTTCCACTCTCCTTCTTTTAGTTTCTCATACCCAGCTCTTACTTTTTACCTCACCTTTTTGCTCGTGCTGTGACTATTACTTGTAAATTATCTCCCCTCCTCTTTGCATATTACTTTCTTCTGATCTCTTAGAATTGATGTTAAACATTAATTCTTCATAGAAATTTCTTCTGCTCTGACTAGATTAGCTCTGTTTCCTCAGGAAGTAAACCTTCCTGAGCCATTTCCAACCATTTTAAATTTTGCTGTGTGGTTTTTAAAATGTGTGTCTGGAAGAATAGCATATAAGCTCTGTGAGGGTTGGAACAATTTATGTCTTGTCCACCATGAATCTCTCATCCTCAACAAATCATTGTAGCTTCCATCATATAGGATCCATAATTACTTGTAGAATAAATGAATGATTCCAAGCACCTAGCTAAACACCTTATATCTTAGTCATCTTTCTATTCTTGATATGACATCCAACCCCTGCAACTTAAAGTGGGAGTAATTTATTTTGGTACTTAATTTCAGAGGCCTGAGTCCAAAAAATAAAAAGGAAAAGAAAAGTGGTATGGCAGGAAACTGGTAGAAGATAGCTGCTCAATTCATGGTGGTCAGAAAGCAGAGGACAGGGGCTGATAATGTAGGGGCTTTCCTGATCACACTTCTGGTGCCCCACCTCTTCTGATCAGCCCCTAGCTCCTAAGAGCAAGTCAGCTTTTGAATCCCCACAATCCAGTCACCTTCCAACAACCCAGCCTGAATGCATGAAAATTTGGGGGGACACTAACTATAAATCTAAACTATAACACCAAGTACACACCAGACACACAATAAATCATTATTGAATAGAAGAATTTTTTAATCTTTTCTCAACACTCATTGTCATATCTTTAAAACTCCATGTCCAAATCATTGCAGAGAAGTCCTCATTGCAATTAATTAACTATAGTGAGATCAAACTTTTATCATGTTTACTGTTTCATGTTAACCATTGCATTTAGTTGCTCTGGTGAATTCCTCATTCTATTATGGTGAAAATATACCTAAATTACATTTTTATTTGTGTATGTCCATTATGCATAATAATTACATTATCCCATCAGTTCGCTGTAGGGCTCATTCTCCTATGAGAACCTCGTGGCCCTGCTTTTCTGACAGGACATGGATCTTAGGCAGCAGGTCCCTGATGTGATGATCTGCAAAGCAGATGAAGTTGACACACTGACCTGCTGCTCGCCTGCTGCTGGGAGGCATGGTTAAAAAGTCCTGGCTTGGGCCTGTCATTTTTATAGTAACTCAGTTGTGGAAAAGACTCTCATTTATACCAATATTGTGAAAATTACACTCTGCTTCCAACTGCCATTGATGGCTGTACAAGAATTAATTCCTTAGTTTTGTTCTTTTCTCTCCCTAGGACTCAGGAACAGTTCTTTTTCTATCATTATCATAATAGTTTCAGTATCTATGCTAGATTTTGCTTTGTTGGCGCCTCATACTCCCCCACCTTTCCACTTCCTTCCATTACATTAAGAAGGAATCAGATGGTCCAGAGCCCACCCATGATCTTAGCACTCTTAGGGATTGAGACAGGGTAGCTGCCAGTTTAAATAAATTTAGCTTGAAAATTTGGTGACTTAGCAAGACCCTTTCTCAAAATCAAAAGGAACAAAGAAGAGAGAGAGAGAGATAGACAGACAGACAGACAGACAGACAGACAGACAGACAGGCAGGCAGGCAGGCAGGCAGGCAGACAGACAGGCATACAGACAGACAGACAGACAGGCAGGCAGATAGACAGATAGAGGAACAGAGAGAGAGAGAGAGAGAGAGAGAGAGAGAGAAGAGAGAGAGAGAGAGAGAGAAGAGAGAGAGAGAGAGAGAGAGAAAGCTTAGGTATAATTGTTTTAAAAATAGAATCTCTATCATTGTTTTTCATTGATTAATCTTAATTGGCAACAGCAGAACCCAAAACATAGTAGATAACTCAATAGCCATCCACACACTAATTGAGTGGTTGGCATGATAAGTTAGAAGCACCAGGCTATGGTGAAAAAAATCATACATTTCTTTCAGTGCTTACCATTTAAATCTAGATCTTTATTTCTTGCTCACCTCTTTTGTTAGGATGAACAGCTTCCATCCAGATACCAACTCCTGGTAAGCACAGATGGGTTTGGTCCTGGGCCCATTACAGTAGACTGGAGATAAAATGTGTCACCTCAGTGGTGGTTGGTGTGCAGATTAAGGATGAGACCACTAGAGTTAGACATAGCTTCACCCCATGTCTCTCATATAACTTTAAAAGATCTATTTAACCTGGATGGGCTAACAAGAGTTCCTGTCTCATATGGTTAGTGTGAGGATTAATAGAGGTAATATATGTAGAGCACTTCAAGCAGTGCCTGACACATAGTAAGTGAATGATAGCTGTTGTTATTATTTCATTAATCTGAGTGAGAGCTATGTGCCTCGCACCCTCCCTTCAAGTTAACAAGGATTCTGCCATAGAAAGAGGGGGCTGAGGTAGATTTGGCTGTTTGCAAATTACTGCCCAGGAATTGTTTTTCCCAAACCCTTTTATGTAAAATGCTATGCTATTATATTTTCATTCTTTGTTTCTGCAAATGTCTATGATAGGAATAGCTATTATTCTATTTCAATGAAAAGTCAGAGGCAGGGAAAGGTTAAATGATTTGTTCAAGGACATAACAAATGAATGGTGACTGGGAGATAGAAATTATATGACTTCTAGTCCACTGCTCCAGACCACACTCATTCTATTTAGATGTTATGCGCGTACTTCATATTATAGATCCAAACGACCTGGATTCATTGCACATTTCCTGTACCACAGCAGTATGCAGATGGTGAATGTAAAAAAGAAGGTTACAAGTCAAATGTTATATCATAGACAGAAAGACTGTAAAATTGAAACATGATCTTTTATATTATTCTACTTTTATCTGAGATGTATTCTTTCTCTTTATTCACATGAAAATACTATTTATTTGCTTTTGCTTTTGTGGAGAAGGCATACCCTACTTCAAAATTATTTCTGTCAATTGCAAAATAAAGTTATCAGCTACATAAAATAAAAAGATCGCCTTAGAAACTTCAAAAATAATAAAGTACGCTATTATAAGAGTTAAATTTTTACCCTCATAGCAATTTATAATAAAACACTAAATCTATATTTATTGCATGAAGAATAAATTGGACCACATTTATACGCACTACTTTATAACCATATACTGTATTAGAGGAGAGAGCTGTAATATATAATGGAAATACACAAATAGAGAAATATTTCCTGAAGCTGTTTTAGTGACTGACAGTTAAGGTAAACTTCTTTGTCAAAATTACATATTGAAATTTCACAAATTGAAACTTGGACTAAAGGTTTAGTAGAAATGGCACTGTGGGTTTCATCTGATGTCATGGAGGTGGCCTAATTTATCTGATAGTGAGAGGAGGAGACAGAGCAGTCTGGCTGGCTGTGGAGTCAAGGCAGAGCACCTAGAGCCAGTAGTTGCGACACTGGGCAAGAGTGTGACTTCCAGCAGTAGTGGGGAAGGCAGTGACCCCAGCATTGATAAGAGTCGTGAAGTCTCACAGATAATCCTTATAGTAATAGGGGATAGAACTGGTCCAACGGAAAAAAAATAGCCTGGTGGTCAGCACAGCGCCTGAGGGGAACATGAGGCCTCCTAGCATTGCCAGCAGGGGTAGTGTAGAGACCAAAGCACAGTAACACTGAGGCTGGGAGCCTGAAGCAGCATCAGAGAAAGAGGGCACAGCCAGTATCCTCAAGGGCAGCCTCCTACACACCTGGTCTAATCTCAAGATCTCTTTCTCTTATAGAAGAGAAATAGAGAAAAGGAAAAAAAATATTGGACTGAAAAATTTTAGGTCAAATATATAGCAAGTGAATCTCTAGGCTAGTAAGTCCTAGTCCGGTTCAGTTCACAAAATGAAATTTTTTGAGGTAAAGCAGAACAATACTTATGTTAATAAGGAGAGTGCTACAAAAAGTCTATGACTTATTGAACTCTTATTCTATGGAAAGCCTTTCTTATCTCATATAATCTCTACAGAAACCAAAAATAGAAATTATTATGTAGACTGTAGATCTGAGGAAACCAAGTTCCAGTAACACTAAATAAATCCCCAGTGGAGGTGGCAGCGTTACAGCAGGAGTTGGGAACTTTTTGCTTCACTCTTCTACCTCAGCCTCTTAAGGCAACAGTTGTTTTAGGATTTTACAATCCAGATCTGGTTATTAATGCTACATAACTGATTTGAAGGGCAACATTTTCTGGGACAGAAGTTTCCAGATAGTCTTAAATATTTTTTTTTTGCTTTATTTTATTTTGTTCTGCTGAGTGTATAAGTACTACTTATTCTCTTTTGCTTTCAGAGAGGGAAACTGAGAGACAAATATCCCTGATGCCAGTTAAGAAGTTTTGTATGTCAGGTAGGCTAAAACTTAAATCACACTGACTACATAGAAAGTAGACTGTGTCCCTCAGGTAATAGAATAGTTGCTGGGAAGCTTTGATGCTTCTGGAATGGGCTGATTCAGAGACTTCAGTCACCAGACTCTTTCTGCAAAACTCTATGCTTCCTGAGAGGACTACTCTTCTGCAACAGCATAGATTCAGTAGTGCTAGGCCTCCCTTTCTTTGTTTCATATAAGACAGTAGAATTTCTATGATCTTTCACCCCCCAGAAAGAGTATTGTGGCTCCTGGTGATTGAATAAGGAAGGTTATCAATCTCATCTGTGTTTGTTGGTATAGGATTGGACAATGTGAACCATCGCTAAGGTAGACTTGATGCCATAAGGACCCTATAGCATGGAAACATTTTAAGTATTAGTTAAAATGATGATATCAGGGTATTGGGTACCAAAGCATATAATATCCTTAAAGAACAAGTTCCCTAACTCCAAGCCCGTGAATGGCTACAGATCTGTGGCCTGTTAGGAAGTAGGCTACAACAGCATGAGGTGGCAGTAGTCCAAGAAAAAAAGTTATATCTTTATGCTTCCCATCACTCACATAACCTGAACTTATCCTATTAGACCAGTATGACCATTAAATTTTTTCTTTTTAAAAAAAATTATTTATTTTAATGAGAAACTAAGATAAAACAGCAAGGAAACAGTTTCAAAACAGGTTAGTAGGACAGTTAAAATAGTTAAAACATTTCATATTATTGTCTTTATAGTAGCTATTCAGAGGACAAGATGTAAGCATGATATCTTATAAATGGTATCCCAAATTTTCTGATGAAAGAGACTATAGGGCTTCCCACAGAGGAAACTGATCAACAATGCATAGTGTGCCTAAGGATAGTTACCTAAAGAAAAAACATTCTCTCAAGCTTTCACAAAGAGCAAATTGGTCAAGCAATAGCTGTGACTCATCCAGATGCCTGATACTCACAACATGTCCACAAGGTGCTGTACATGTTTCCAGGGTAAATCCTAAGGGGATTTCACAATCTTATCAGATAGCAAAAGTTACATATTTAGTCATACAGGTCGTGCTTTAACTTGGTCTTAACCATCCAGCAGAAAATGTAACCACGAGGTATAAAAAGTAATGCTTTGCTAATATGCTGAGCTGTAAAAGGGTAAAGTAAAAAACTTCAGACAATTGTGAGTTCTGCTAATGACTCACTACTATTCTGGATTATTGTACTG
>PVJA010057323.1:0-10480 GCA_004027025.1 Myocastor coypus
TTTTTTTTTTTACTGCAGTTGCTATCATTTCAGGAATTTCAAGTGTGTGATTACCAAGGTCTTATATGTTTTTGTTTCAGGGATTTGTTCTGGGTGGGCTGGAGGATTGAGATTGCCTTTTGCTCCTGCATTTTGGCATTTTTGAAGCTTCCAGTAACCACCCAGACTTAGTACTGCTGGGAGAGCAGTGGGGTGTGGGTTATAAGGTTTCTGGTGCAGTGGGGAGCAGGATAGGACTCACCAAGGCTCCCACTATTCATAGGGAGTGACTGACCTATACAACAAGCTTCAGTGTAGGAGCTGGGCATGGGCCAAATTCATTAGGGTCCCATGAGCCACCCAGAGTCCCCCAAAGTTCTTAAATGGTTGGACCAAGCTCCAGGAAATCCCTATACCTGTGAGCCCCGGGCGCACTGATCGCACTCTTAAAAGTTTGGAGCGGCGTCAGCACAAGCTGCATGCATGCCTGGTTAGAGCTTACCAGAGTCCCGCTGACCACTGAATGTCTTCCACAGTTCTTGGTCTGTCCCTTTTGAAATCGTTTTGCTTTGCTTTTTTGTCTCCTTTCCCTTCCCTGTCTCTTTCCTCCCTCTCCTTCCTTTAGTTCGTCCAGTGCAGCATGAGACACTGAACTCAAAGCAAGCATCTTACCATAAGCCATCGCCTCAGCCCACAAGTGTAAATTTCATTGTATTGCAGCAGTGTTGGGAGGAGAGGCCTGTAAAAGAGGGTTAGGGCTTGCAGAGAGACTGATGCTTTTTGCTGGATTAGGTGGAGTCTCATGACTGTGAATGATTTCTTACTCTGAGGCGGGGTGGATTGGTTGCCACAAGATCAGGCTGCTATGAAGAGAAACTGCCTCTTCTATCTACCTGTTATGTTTGTGTGTAGGTGTCTCCTCTCATGAAGACAGGGGTTGGCTCTGGAATTTGTAATTGATTATTGTGGAAATGGGTGCTGTACCTGCTCTGCGCAGGTGATCTGCATTTCAGTGTAAGGAAGGAAGTAGGGAAGTTGAGGGGCTGCTACCTCTGCCTTCGCTCTCTTGCTCTTAGCTGCCGCCATGAAAGGCTGCCCTCTCCCAGGTGCCTCTCTGCCTTGGAGCCTGCTGAGTACGGACTGAAACCCCCAGTAGCGGTCAGCTAAATAAACCTTTCCTTCCCTCATTTTGAGTGTTGGGTGTTTGTCCCAGCAACGAGAGAAGAGTAACTAAGACACTCCCCCTTCCTATGCACTCTCCCGCTCTTCCACTTTTCCACTGTGATTATCATGCACTGCCAAGCTTCCATGAAGGTAGCTGCCTGACCTCGAGCATCCGACCCCCCAGAACAGTGAGCTAAATAAACTTTTTGTCGTAAATTACTTTGTCTCAAGTATTCTGTCACAGTTACAAAGCAGGCTAAGACACACTGAGTCAGAATCAACCTATTTTCAACAAAGCCCTCCAAATGATTCCAAATGCCACTAAGGCTTGAAAACTACTGCCATAGATAAAGTATCCCACACAGAATTGGCAACAGGTAAATGGAAACCCTCAACATTATTCTTCTTTAGAGTTTGTATCAGTCCTGCTTTTGTCGTTGGGTTATTCAGAATCCAGGGAAGTGACAGTTTGTATAAGATCATAGTGAATTAGTAACACAGCCAGGGCTAAACCTGTATTTCCTGGTTTTCAAGAAAAGGTACCCTACCTCTGTGTTCTCTCTCTCTCTCTTTCATAAAAAAAAATATGATTAACCAATGTGTCTTCCTTACAGAAGTTTGTGAAATAGAAACAACAACTCAAATTAGAGCAGGGACTTTTCTTCAAACCTAACCTTCCCACTCAAGATAGCTATAGTTGATTCTTATATAATTTCTTCTATATATTTAAATATGCATAAAAAATAATTTAAGTATAAAAAGTAATATGTGCATACTGAAAATATAAACAATGTGTGTTGTCATTCAGAACATATATATGTATATATATATATATATATATATGTGTGTGTGTGTGTGTGTGTGTGTGTGTGTGTGTATGATATATACCTGTAGGTAGGTATATATAGTACACAAAGTTAAGATCATAGTGAATAAATTATTTTAAAAGTCAAATATTATTACTATGTTTATGAAGGGGGAAAACGTCCCATCTCTTCCTAATTTCAATTCTTGCTCTTAAAGGCAACTACTTTGAATCTTTTCTGGTACGTTTTATGTTTTTCTCCATTTCTGTAAATAATATATTATGATACTCTTTTTAAATTTTTCTCGGCTTTATGTATTAGTTTTGGAGGGTAAGTCACTGCTTAACATTTTTGCAGCTCTTTGTGCAAAGTCTGGTAAGACATAATATTTACTGACTGTTCATTATGTCACCAGCACTCATAAGTGGCCAGTATGTTTTCTGTGTGTGGATTGGTTTATTCTGTCCTTAACTGTGTTCCTATTGTCTTCCTACAGACGAGGACACAGAATTTCAGATATTTTAAGCAACTTGCTCAGGAGAACATACAGTATTTCTTCCAAAGGCATGCATATACTAGTAAACATATTTTGAAATATATCCTCTTATGTTAACTCATTCAGCTGCCTCCAATTCTCCCAATATGATGACTTCCCAAAACCGCCAGAGTCCTTACGTTGAGAATATGGAATTGAAAAAAAAAGAAGATGGAATTGAGTTCTGCCACAGCAACCACTGAAGAACAGAGGCCATGGTCCTCGGCTATTCCACAGCCGTGGGCCTCAACAAGGGCCACAAGGTGACTAAGAATGTGAGCAAAGTGAGGCACAGCCACCGCCGCGGACACCTCACCAAACACACCAAGTTCGTGCGGGACATGATCTGGGTGCGGCTTTGCCCTCCCCCTGAGCAGCGTGCATGGAGCTGCTCAAGGTCTTGAAGGTTAAACGCGCCCTCAAGTTCATCAAGAAAAGGGTGGGGATACACATCCGTGCCAAGAGGAAGCGTGAGGAGCTGAGCAGTGTGCTGGCCGCCATGAGGAAAGCAGCTGCCAAGAAGGACTGAGCCCCTCTGGAATAAAGCTCTGCAGAAAGTTTAAAAAAGAAAGAAAGAAAAAAAAAAAAAAAAAAAAAAAAAAAAATATATATATATATATATATATATAATTGAGATGGAGAGATTCAGAGCGCACATGGTGTGAATGGTCACAGAGCATTCTGGTGCTCTGAGTAACTGTTTCTGCCCCACAACAAATATCAGAGAGATCCGATGTTTAGTAAGAATGATGTAGAAGCTCAGCAAGAAGACCCAAGGAGCAAGAAAATTTATGGCAGTTGCAAGCTTCCTAGGAAGCTAATTCAGTCCCACTTTTTAATTTATAAAGGTATCCATGAATCTCAAAAACAAAGTATCTGTCTCTCCTTTTAGAAGTTCAAATGTTAAAAAAAAAAAAAAAAAAAAAAGTTTCAGTGTAGCCAGGCATGGTGGCATATACTTGCAATGGCAATACTGAGAAGCAAAGGCAGGGAGATCACAAGTTCAAGCCCAGCATGAGCAACTTAACAAATTGAAGAGTCTATCTCAAAAAAAAAAATAAATAGAATAAAAATTTAAAATATTATAAAAGGGCTAAGGAATGTAGCTCAGGGTGAAGACTTTGGGTCCAATTCCCAGTACATAAAAAACAAAACAAAACTCTCAAAGGTTATTTCTGTCCCTTGCTGCCAAAAGAATGCTTTTGTTACTTGCCTCCAAATGAATACTAAAGAAAACACGATCACATTAAACATGATCTCATGTTAAGAGCACTTGTGCAATCGAAGGCACAGAGATGGTGGGAAATAGCTTATCTGTTTTCACCTGTGTGTGATCTAAAGAGCAATTAGCTTGGAAAACAGAACTATGCAAAGTGGAGAGGAAGCAAGCTCTATGTAGCAGTATTGGGATCGCCAGACAGTACTTGGTAGACGAGATGGATCAAGAGCAATTGCAAGTGACCACAACTAAGCCAGGAAAAAGTGTGAGCCATGAGTACAGTTTGTGAATTATTCTGGAGTGGACAAGGTAGAGTTTTGAACTGTTACAGCTCTTGTGATCTAGCTGACTGAGGAAACCACAATAGCTATTACTTCTCTTTCTTGTGAGTTTACTGATTTTTCCTCAGTACATTGGCTTTACACACCCTAATAAGATGAACTTACTGCTGGTCTAGTACAAGTCCACAGTGCAATCACCAGACCCATTGCTCAACGACTAAAAAGTCATACTAAAATCTTCTCTGCTCTGCACATAGTTCTTTTTTTTCATCTGCAACATTGTAGCATTACAATCCTGATGACATTTTTTTTTTTTTTGGTTGAACACCTTTTTAAAAAATTTTGGGCCCAGCAGGATGGCTCAGCGGTCTAAAGCGCCTGCTTATGAAAGCTTAGGTGGCTGCAGGGACCGCAGTTCGATCCCCGACACCACATGCTGTGCCAGCCCTGCCCTCAGGGCAGGCTGAGCAGGCCATAAAAATAAAAAAAATAAAAGTTCTGAAACAAGAAAAAATTTTATTTTATTATTTTTATCATTACTTTTAATAAGAAATAACAATATGATAGTTTCAAACTATATTAGTAGTACATTCACAATAATTGACACATTGTATATTGTTGTCCTCATAGTAGTTATACAGAGCACGGGGTGTAGACATGATAAATTTTCTGATAGATATTGGTAAGGAAAGAAAAAAAGAAAACATTTCTTCTCTTTGAACTGAGAGGAACTAGTTGTATACATAGTCCAGTGTTCCATAATTGCAGTGGGTTCCTGGTGAAACTGGCAGTGTTGGAGGTTGTTGATTTAAGCCTCTTACAGCTCATCACACTAAACTACCTCTGCGTTTTATGCCTCGCAATTAAGCTTTTCTGCTGGGTGATCAAGGGCAAGTTAAAGCAAGACCTATATAGCAAAACATAGATCTTTTGTATCTGCCAAGGTCAAATCCCCTCAGGGTTAACTTTGGAACCAGGTACAGTGCTTTGTAGAATTGTTGTCAGTGTCAGCCTTCGGGACAAGTCACAGCCATTGCTGGACCAGTTTGCTTTCTGTGAAAGCTTGAGAGAACATTTTTTCTCTAGGCGACTCACCTTAGACACACTATACTTCATTTATCCCTTTCCTCAGAAGTCCCATAATCTCCTTGACCAGAAAATTTGGGAAACCACTGAGTTATAGGATGTTCCAGCACAGGTTCTGTTCTGTCCTGAGTGCTCACTGACCTTGAAGGGCTAGGGCCAAAGTGTTGGCTATCCTCGTAGCTCTTCTTTTTCTCCAATTTTTGGTCTATTAACTTACATTCTTAACCCTCCAGCAGAGAAGCTTCGTGATACTATCACTCTGTAACATAGGTAATTGAGCTTAACATCACTATTGTTCTGAATATCAAACATCTTAGACTTAGCTTGAAATTGGTATTTTCTGTCAATCATTGATATTCTACTAAATCTCTATAGAACGTGATAAAAAGCAGTTACACATTTTTACACAGAGATTTAGAAATCCAAAGATGTACAAAATTGTAGCTTGTCAGGCCTATGACATTTTGCCTAGTCTCTTACTCTCAATTAATACCCTGTTTTGTTTTTTTGTTAACCAACCATTTACTTGAGAGAGAGAGTATAGCAGTAACTGAGTTTACATTAGCCTGATGACATTTTTAAAATTTTATTTTATTTTTTTAAAGAATTTTTTATTTTATTTATTGTTTTTTCTTGTTTCAGAACTTTTGTTTGTTTATTTATTTATTTTTATGGCCAGCTCAGCCTGCCCTGAGGGCAGGGCTGGAGCAGCATGTGGTGCCAGGAATAGAACCGCGGTCCTTGCAGCTGCCTAAGCTTTCCTAAGCAGGCGCTTTAGACCACTGAGCCATCCTGCCGGGCCCCCAAAATTTTATTTTTTATTGTAAAGAGAAAACAAAAAAAGATACAGAATTTCAAAAACAAGATAATAGAAAATTAACAATGGTTCTTATATTACATGTTGTTATCTTCAAAGTAGTTGCTCAGACTTCCAGGCATTCAAAATTGATCAGATAGTATGAGCACTATCTGCTTTCAATGAAGTAATAGAAATTAGTAGTACAATTAACTTAGCCAGCTCATATATCTACACATAACTTGTTTTTCCCTTTCCTTTTTTTCTATTCCCCTCCCCATGGGTTCTCTCCTGGGCAGCTTCTTTTCCTTTTACTGTTTCTGTTGTGCCTTTTGCATCTTATTGACTATTTCAGTTTCTTACACTAGGGAGACAATATGATGTTTACACATGTGACTCTAGTTTATTTCACTAATGTGTATGGTCACTGGCTGCATCCATTTACCTATGAAAATCTCATGTTTAGCTTTCTTTTTAAAATTAAATATTAATTAATTCAAAATTAAATATTTCAAAACAATTCAATAGAGAAAAAAATTTCATGATAGTAATTTCTTAGTGATTCCTTACTAAGAAAAAGAAACAGAGTATAAATACTGGAATAGCAAATCTACGACCAGCACTTCTAACAGTTTGGGGATAGGATATGACACAAAGTTCTAGTATGTTGTGAACATAGACAGTGCCCATGATGCTTATACGTGGCCAGGTGTCACTTGTGGGAGTGAGCTACTGCTATTTCCTTGATATCCACCCTGTAGATCTGGCCTCAATCATGAACCATAGGTTGCAGAAGTCCATTTGTAGAGTATGCTGATGGAAATATTTTGCTACTGTATCCAAAAGAATAATTGAAAGACTGCTGTTATATCCCTCTTTTTCTCTTATGTTTAATTGTTTGCCCTCTTTTGAGGGTGTTTTCCATTTTCCTGCATGGAATTGTGGTCATTTTGAACCCTCTAGAATATTTTTTAGGGTTGGCTTTGTAATCATGAAATTCTTTAGTTGTTATTTACCAAGGAAGTATTTCACTTCTCCATTATATTTGAAAGAGAGTTTTGCAGGATATAGCACTCTGAGTTGGAATTTGTTTTCTTGCAGTACTTTAAAGTATTGTGCTCCATCCTCTTCTTTTTTTTTTTTTTTAAAGAATTTTTTTATTTTATTTATTTATTTTTTTCTTATTTCAGAACCTTTATTTGTTTATTCACTCATTTTTTTAAAATTTTATTTATTATTTTTATTCCTGTTTCAGAACCTTTGTTTTGTTTATTCACTCATTTCCATGGCTGGCCCAGTCCACCCCGAGGGCAGGGCTGGCGCAGCATGTGGTGCCCAGGATCAAACCGCGGTCCCTGAAGCCACCCAAGCTTCCCCAAGCAGGCGCTTTAGACCACTGAGCCATCCCGCCAGGCCCCTATTCACTCATTTTTATGGCTGGCTCAGCCCGCTCTGAGGGCAGGGCTGGCGCAGCATGTGGTGCCAGGGATTAAGCCGCAGTCCCTGAAGCCACCCAAGCTTTTCCAAGCAGGTGCTTTAGACCACTGAGCCATCCCGCTGGGCCCCTCCATCCTCTTCTTGATTTGACGGTTTCTTTGGAGAAATTTGCCATTATTCTGATGGGTTTTCCTTTAAATGTGATCTGTTTCATTTCTCTATCTCCTTTAAGTATAATGTTCCTGTGCCAAATTTCTGGGATCTTGATTATTATATGCCTGGGTGTGTTTTTAATTGGGTTGATGTTATTTGGAGTTCTATATGCTTCAGTTACTGAATGTCAGATTGTTTCCCCATATTGGGAAAGTTTTCTCCAATTACTTCTTCCCATATTCTTTATATATATATATATATATATATATATATATATATATATATATATAAAACTATTTTATTTATTTTTTTTCTTGTTTCAGAATTTTTGTTTGTTTAATTATTTATTTTTATGGCCGGCTCAGCCTGCCCTGAAGGCAAGGCTGGCACAGCATGTGGTGCCGGGGATTGAACCATGGTCCCTGCAGCCACCTAAGCTTTTGTAAGCAGGTGCTTTAGACCACTGAGCCATCCTTCTGGGCCCTGCCCATATTTTTTTATATCATTTTTATTGACTTTTTCTTTCTCATTGATGCCTATTAGTCTCACCTTGTTGATCTTCCCATCGTCTTGTAGATGTTGAATTATATTTTTCCTGTGTCCTAGTCGTTTTTAAGAGCTCTTTTCTTACCTTTTCATTAGCTGCAACGGCGTCTTTAAGGTCTGAAAGTCTATTTTCACTTTCATTGAAAAGTTTTGCCAGCTTGTGATTAAGGTTTAATTTCATGTATAGCACTTAGAATCTGCTTCATGCATTCTATTTTTTTTCTATATTGCTCATTCAAGAATTCCATCATTTTTCTATTCTCTATTTTTTTTAAATCAGTGTCTTCTTTAGGAGCATTTAGTACTTTTTTTTATTATGGTTATTATTTGTTTTCTTTTAGTTCAGAAATTATTTCTGATCTGATTTCCTCTATACTTTTTTGCAGTTGTTTCTTTAATTCAGATGCTATTATTCAGAGACTTCAGCTATGTGATTTCCAATTTCTTCTATACTATTGACTCCTCCACTTATTCTGGGTGGGCTCAGGGCCTAAGAATGCATTTTGCTCCTTTTCTTTTGGTCATTTTGTATAGCCCTGCTTTCTGACCTTTGGTGTGGAGCTTTGGTGCAGTTACTACCTTAGCACCAGGTCGAGATCTACCAAGTTCAAACTTGTCCAGGTGGGTGTAGCTTGAGTCTGGCTGCTCTGCTCGTCTTCTTCCTGCTGCAGCCTTTGGAGGTGAAGCTGCTGTACCACTCTGGGAAGACACTCTGCTCCTGGGTGGGACTTTGCCTATAGCTTCTCTACAGGGAGTTCTGCCACAGGGCTCCACACCAGACAAGACAGGCCTGGGCTTTTGGTTGAATGAGGATCCCATGCTCCACATGTCCTCTCACTCATATACCGGGCCTGGACTCTTGGCCAGTAAGGATCCAGCAGGCCCTCTCCCCACATAGTTCTAATGCATTGTAAGATCCTATTCTAAAAAAATGTAGTTATTTTGTTTGTTATCACTTAGTGGCTGAAAATAATTGAAACTGTTATTCTTTTATGGCTTCTATAGGTCAGAAAATTGGAACCAATTCAACTGGACAATGTTATAGGTGTCTTGTGAGGTGACACAAGATTAGATGTTGGACAGGGCTACATTATTCAAGGGCTGACTAGCACTGGAGAGCCCTACTTCAAGGTAGCCCACTCAGGTAGCCAGCCGATCAGTGCTTGCTGCTGGCAGATTCCTTGGTGTCTCTCCTAGTGGGTCCCAAGTGCTGTGTAAGTGTCCTCAGGACATGGCAGCTGCTCTTTGAAGCTATAGCCTTTCAAGACAGCCTCAGAAACCACCTGGTATTATTTTTGGTACATTCTACATGTTAAGATTGAGTCATCAATGGCCTATATTCAAGGAGAGGGAAATTAAATTCTTCCTCTCGAAAAGAGGTATGTCAAAGTATTTGAAGATATTCTAAAATCACAACAACAAACAACACAACCTGTTTCCATGGAAGTAGAAAACCACTGTGGGTTTTTCTTCTCTATTCAATATTTGAATGCCTGAAATCAAGAATGGTACATAGGATTCAGATTACATGCCAGTTCCCCCTCGTTGCTCATAGTTTCCACGGACACAGTGTTGCAAAGATAGAGTTATTCAAGTTCAGCTGGAAAGAGCAATAGGTGACTATTGATGTCTACTATAAATACCAAAGAAAGAATGCTGGTAGTGAGCTAAAAATTTATTAATTTTGTAGTAGATGTTTAGGCCTGTGATAAAGATGGATAAGGATGTAGATGACTAACACATAGTCTTGGATTTTTTTTGTCTGTTTGAGACAGGGTCTTGCTATGTAGTTCAGGCTGTCATTGAGCTCACTTTTGTAGCCCAGGCTGGTCTTGAACTCACACCAATGCTCCAGCCGCAGCCTCCCAAGTGCTAGGATTACAGGCGTGTGCCACCACACCCAGCTTAAACCTGGATTTATAATGGAATGTATATATTGAAGATAATGATGCACAAAGTGAGCTACTCATTATCGTCCACCACTCTTTTTTCATAGTCACAGAATGGTAGGCACATGGCTGCCACAGACACATTTCCCAGCTGCCTTTGAACTTAGATATGACTATATGACTAAGTTTTCCCCAAAGTATGAAAGTATGATATATATGCCATTTCTAGCCTGATACCTTAATACTGGCCACACCATTGGTAAAGAAAGAATTAATAGGTAGAATCAAGGTACTTAAGTGGTTTCACAACCATGTAGAATATAGCACCAGCCAAACTAAAATCTGGTTTTGGGACTGAGAAAGAAAGAAATGTGGTTTGGTAGTACTGGCGATTGAACCTAAGGCTATTCCACAGTTGAGCTGTATACTCAGATCTTTTTGTTTTGAGGCAGAATTTTGCTGCATTGCCCAGACTAGCCTCATACGTAGAATATTCCTGCCTCAGCTGCTTCTTCTTCTTCTTCTTCTTCTTCTTCTTCTTCTTCTTCTTCTTCTTCTTCTTCTTCTTCTTCTTCTTCTTCTTCTTCTT